>JADBJO010000485.1:657500-675000 GCA_016801955.1 Conus betulinus
TCTCTCTCCTCTCTCTCTCAGCTCCTCTCTCTCTCTCTCTCTCTCTCTCTCTCTCTCTCTCTCTCCCTCTCTCTCTTTCTCTTTCTCTCACACATGGTATGTCTGTGTATGTATGCGTGTGCGTGCACATGTGTGTGTGTTGTGTGTGTGTGTGTGTGTGTGTGTGTGTGTTGTGTGTGTGTGTGTGTGTGTGTGTGTGCGCGTGTGTGTATGCCCATTTTTAATAAATACACAAGTTCATAATACTTTCATATTAAGAGAATGTGTATGGGAGGTTATCTGTGTGGTTTTAGTCAGTGTGTGTGTGTGTGTGTGTGTGTGTGTGTGTGTGTGTGTGTGTGTGTGTGTGTGTGTGTGTGTGTCTGTGTGTGTGTGTATGCTTGTGTGTGTGTGTGTGTGTGTGTGTGCGTGTGTGTGTGTGTGTGTGCGTGTATGTGTGTGTGCGTGTGTGGTGTGTGTGTGTGTGTGTGTTTGTGTGTGTGTGTCTGTGTGTCTGTGTGGTGTGTGCATGTTTGTGTATGTGTGTGTGTGTGTGTGTGTGTGTGTGTGTTCATGAAAAAATGCATCGATGTAGATAAAACGTCAAAAGATTATTTCTACTAGGAAGGTGAACGAATACGCAAGGCCATTGTGACACAGGTCACACCCCCCCCCCCCCCCCCCCCCCCCCCCGCACCCGTGACACTGACAGACAGGTCTGCCACTGTGTGACGTAAGTGATAACTGGCACGTCATTGCACTGTGTGCAGAAGAACGGGGCGGACTGGAGATTGATCACCCTTGGCCTCGGGCTTCCAAACGTGCTGGACGAAAATACATCTTTCCTTCTTTGCACTTGCTCCCATTATTTGTGCCCCCCTCCTCCCGCCCCGCTTTCCTTTCATCGTCCTACTCTCCTCTCTCTCTCTCTCTCTCTCTCTCTCTCTCTCTCTCTCTCTCTCTCTCTCTCTCCTTCTCTCTCTTTCTCTCTCTGTCTCACTCTCTTTCTCTCTCTTTCTCTCTGTCTCTCTGTCTGTCTCTGTCTCTCTCTCTCTCTGTCTCGTCTCTCTCTCTCACTGTTTCTCTCCCTCCCTCTTTCCTCTCTGGTCAAGACGTCGAAATTTTCTCTTGTTTTTTTTTTTTTATACACCGCATTTCAGCTTGGAGAATTAGGTCATTCATGATCAGAATAAAATATGCATATCAATCTTATCATTTGTCAATAATCTGAATTCAGTGCAGGTCTTTTTGTGTGAAGGACTCGGCCGATGGCAGCCTCTAACTGACAGAGACGAGAGAGAGAGAGAGAGAGAGAGAGAGAGGGAGAGGAGAGGAGAGAGAGAGAGAGAGAGAGAGAGACAGACAGACAGACAGACAGACAGACAGGCAGACAGGAGACAGACAAGAGACGGAGAGACAGAGGCCTCATGAGGAGACTGACAGACAGGTTGAAAGGTTAGTGATGTTGGTGATGAAGGCCTCGTCGTGGCGCCGTCAGAGGGCTTGGCATGATCGGAGATTTATCACTCTTGGATGTCGTGTCCCTCTTCCTGATCTATGCGCTTCCCAACCTGCTCCACCTGATATCTTGGCATTTTGGCATTACTTGTTCGCCTGTTTTGTCGCCTCTCTCTCTCTCTCTCCCTCTCTCCTCTCTCTCTCTCTCTCTCTTTTCTATTTTTCTCACTACCCCTACCTCTTCAAAAATCTTTCATTCATTCATTCAGGCAGCCTTTCAATCTGTCAGTCAATACGTCAGTCCATCTTTCATTTATTCATTCACACACACACACCCACACCCCCCTCGCCCTCTTACGCCCCCACCAACACCCCATGCCCGCCCGGGGTCTGACCATACATAATTGGGGCAGACTTGTCCTGAGCTGCGCGGCGTTTTCCTCCACACCAAGCAGGGGCTGCAGGAGAGCGGTTTCCGCAGCATGTAAGAGACTGCCTGTTGGCCTTGTTTGAAGGGAAAGTACAGGGAGGCAAAGAAAAAGAGATAATACGAATGGAGACGGCGGGGAAGACCGAGTATTGTGGGGATGGGAGAGAGAGAGGGAGAGAGAGAGAGAGAGAGGGGGAGAGGGAGAGAGAGGGAGAGAGGAGAGAGAGAGAGAGAGAGAGAGAGAGAGAGAGAGAGAGAGAGAGAGAGAGAGAGAGAGAGAGAGAGAGAGAGAGAGTGAGAGAGAGAAAAAAAAAAGATGCGGAAACGAACAAAACTGACAAGCAAACAGAAGTCACAGAGGAAATGGAATTACCAGAGTGACCATAGACGGCGGAAATGCTGTTCAATAACTAAAGACACCATCATCCAT
Source organism: Conus betulinus (assembly GCA_016801955.1). Lineage (NCBI taxonomy): Eukaryota > Metazoa > Mollusca > Gastropoda > Neogastropoda > Conidae > Conus > Conus betulinus. The sequence goes on from JADBJO010000485.1 coordinate 659,798, forward strand.
CGTTCCTCGGACCCCCCCAGCATCCTCCCCTTCTTTTCCCTCCCACTTCCTTACCTTTCCAGTCCATGGCATCCCAATGGGGAGACCTCTGTTCATTTTGGCAAATAGGTCATTTATATAATAAGAGATAAAAAAAAATTAAAAGAGCGAGCAGCAGGTATATGACTGCCCGCTATTGTCTTATGACGCCAAAGCAAAAAAATATAAAAGCAGCTATGAACAAGCTATTAGGGACTTCTTTGAAGATGCACTACACACACACACACACACACACACACACACACACACACACACACACACACACACACACACTCAGAATGTTTGAACATGGCGTCGTTTTTTTTTTTTTTTTTCATTTTTAATGTAAATTATATACATCCAACAACTGCGAAAAAGAGTCGTGATTTTACTATGTAAGTGAAAACTGTATAAGATCAGCAGCTGCAAACTATTAGCGCGTAATTAAAAACTTTCGCGGTAATTAAAAACTTTCAGGCTGAAACATGTAAACAGTGGTTGCAAACAAAGATTCCTGAGGCAAGAACTACGTAATATTAAGTAGTCTTGTCCCCCTAGTAAGTTTAGTGAGACAGACAGAGATAACCTTTAAAGTCTATGCAGAGAGAGAGGGTGGGAGGGAGGCAGGCAGAGAGACAGACAGACAGACAGACAGACAGACAGACAGAGACAGACAGAGAGAGGGCTTTCTCACTGCTCACGTTACAAACCCCGCCATGACCCATTTTTTGCATCAGCATCAGCGCATTCGGGCGAAACTGAATACAAGCTAAAATAAGCTCTCTCTCGCATGCGCAGTCTGCGGACGCTTTCCATTTACTTGAAAAGGAAAAAAAAAAAAAAAAACCGTTGGGGCATATTATTTACACAGAGACGAGAGGGTACATTTGAAGTTGTGTGAATTTTGGGGACAGGTGGGAGTTAATCTTAAGAAGAAAACTGTTAGAGAGACAGACAGAAGGAAAGGAGCAAAGAACGTGGAACGGAAGACGGCGTTGTAGGGGCCAACAAGAGAAAGGGGGAGGGCGAGCAGAATGAGTGAGGGGGGCCAGACACAGAGACGAGAGAAAATGAGGGTGGAAGGCAGAGAGAGAGAGAGAGAGAGAGAGAGAGAGAGAGAGAGCGAGAGAGAGAGAGAGAGAGAGAGAGAGAGAGAGGAAAACAAACAAAAACAAACAAACCAAACCCTAGGAAGACCAAAAAAGTGGGAGAATGATAGCCAGAGAGGCAGAGAAATAAGGATAGGGGCACAGAAGACAACCTTCACCTTTCCCCTTCCCCCAGTCTCCATTCCCTTTTCCCACCCTCACCCCGCTCAGTCCGCCCCCCCCACCCACATCCCACGCCTACCATCCACTTGCACACACACACACATACACACACACACACACACACACACACACACACCACACACACACACACACACACAATCCGAAGGATTGAACATGGCGTCCGTTTTTCTTTTTTAATGTAAATCATACATCCAGCCACTGCGAAAAGAGTCATGATTTTACTATGCATGTGAAAACTGTGTAAGATCAGCAGCTGCAAACCATTTCGCGGAAGTTAAAAAAAATTTCAGGCTGAAATATGTAAACAGTGGCTGCAAACAAAGATTTCCTGAGGCACTGGCAAATACGTAACTGCATGCATATATCCTGTAGGTAAGTCAACGTTGACAGCGAATAAACTATGTACATGTAAACAGTCTTCTTTCCCCCCCCCCCCCCCCCCCCACCCCCCCCCCCCCCCCCCCCCCCCCCCCCCCCCACCCCCCCCCCCCCCCCCCCCCCCCCCCACGAACTCGCTGCTTCATGTTACACTGCATATTCAATCTTATATTCGTTTGGATACTTAAAAAGATAAAGAGATTGAGACAGAGAAAGAGAGAGAGAGAGAGAGAGAGAGAGAGAGAGAGAGAAACTTTAAAGCCCATGCAGAGAGAGAGAGAGAGGGAGGGGAGGGGAGGCAGGCAGACAGACAAACAGACAGACAGACAGACAGATACAGAGACAGACAGAGAGAGGGCTTTCCTCTCTCTGCTCACGTTACAAACCCCGCCATGACCCCTTTTTTTGCATCAGCGCATTCGGGCGAAACTAAATACAAGCTAAAAAGCGCTCTCTCGCATGCGGAGTCTGCGGACGCTTTCCATTTACTTGAAAAGGAACCAAAAAAAAAAAGTTAACGAAAAAAAAAAAAAACCCCACGTGGGGCATATTATTTACACAGAGACGTGAGGCTACATGGTTTGAAGTTGTGTGAATGTTTGGGGACAGGTGGGAGTTAATCTTAAGAAGAAAACTGTTAGAGAGACAGACAGAAGGAAAGGAGCAAAGAACATGGAGAGAGAGAGAGAGAGAGAGAGAGAGAGGAGAGAGTTTTTTTTTTTTTTTTCTTTGGAGAGAGAGAGAGAGAGAGAGAGACAAGAGAGACAGAGAGACAGAGAGAGAGAGAACTATAGACACGAGACAGAGAGGCAGACAGCAGGCAGACGGACAGGCAGACGCAGACAGACAGACAAGAAAGAAAGAAAGAAAGGAAGACAGACAGACAGAAAACGGACACAGACACAGAAAAGAGGAGACTATAGAAGAGAGAGAGTGAGAGAGAGAGAGAGAGAGAGAGAGAGAAGAGAGAGAGAGAGAGAGAGAGATCAAGGAGTGAGATGACTCCAGCTGTCCTTTCTCCGAACTCCACACTTCTACTACTTCCTTCCTTCCAACCTTTCGTTCTTCCCCTCCTCTCCCTTCTCCGCTTCCTTCCCCTCACTTTTAACGTTTCAGAGCAAGGGGATGAAAAGAGTGCAGCGGAAACGTCTTGAGACGCAAGGAGCGAGAGGCACGGGCGCGCGCCACGTGTGGATGACTAGGAACTTGCCGATAGCTATCTCGGAGGCAAACTTTCACAAGACACGGGTCCATGCACCTCTCAAAACACGAGAAGGATCGAGGCTTCCACCCCCACATTTTTTGTCTGGTCTGCCTGCTCCTCCTCCTTCTTCTCCTCGTCTTCCTCCTCCTCCTCCTCCTTCTTCTTCTTCTTCTTCTCTCGTTAAGTTTATTTTTCTGTTGAGAAAGAATGGTCCACATTTCTTTTTCCCTGGTTGTTTGAGTTTGCTCTCTCTCTCTCTTCTCTCTCACCCTCCCTCTCTCTCTCTCTATCTCTCTCTCTCCTCTCTCCCTCTCTGTCTCCTCTCCTGTCTGCTCTCTCTCTCTCTCTCCTCGCTCTCTGATCCCCCCCACACCACATGTCTCTGACTCTTCTCTCTCTCTCTCTCTCTCCTCCTCTCTCTGCTCTCTATTCTGTCTCTGTTCTCTTTTCTCTGTCTGTCTTTGTCTCTTTCTCTCTCTGTGCTACTATTATTACTACTACTACTACTATTACTACTGCTTACTGCTGTTACTACATCTAGTACAACACTACTATACTACTACTTACTACTATTATTACTACTTATCTACCTCTCTCTTGGTATTTGGTCTAAATATTTCTCTACCTGCTATTACTTGTACTATTACTACTACTTATCTACTCTCTCTTGGTATATGGTCTAAATATTTCTCTACTGCTATTACTTGTAATATTACTTATCTACTATTATATGGTCTACTACTTATCTACTGCTCTCTCTTGGTACTCTCTCTGGTCTAAATATTTCTCTACTGCTATTACTTGTACTATTACTACTACTTATCTACTCTCTCTTGGTATATGGTCTAAATATTTCTCTACTGCTATTACTTGTACTATTACTACTACTTATCTACTCTCTCTTGGTATTTGGTCTAAATATTTCTCTACTGCTATTACTTGTACTATTACTACTACTTATCTACTCTCTCTTGGTATTTGGTCTAAATATTTCTCTACTGCTATTACTTCTACTATTACTACTACTTATCTACTCTCTCTTGGTATATGGTCTAAATATTTCTCTATTACTTTTTTATACATATGTCACTCCGATCGCAACTCTATCTCTCTCTCTCTCTCTCTCTCTCTCTCTCTCTCTCTCTCTCTCTCTCTCTCTCTGTCTCTCTCTCGTCTGTGTCTGTGTCCGTCTGTCTTCCTTTCTTTCTGTCTGTCTGTCTGCCTGCCTGTCGTCTGCCTGTCTCTCTCTTTATCTTGTGTCTGTAGTTCTCTCTCTCTCTCTCTCTCTCTCTCTCTCTCTCTCTCTCCTTTATCTGTTTCTGCGTCACTGTTTCCGTCTATCTATCTACCTGTTTCTCAGTCTGTCTGTCTGTCTGTCTGTCTGTCTCTCTCTCTCTCTCTCTCTCTCTCTCTCTCTCTCTCTCTCTCTCTCCTCCTGCTCCTCCCGTCTTGCTTTCCTCCGACCTGTTCTCTACCCCTTAACCCAAAATGACCTCTGAAGTCATTATGATTTACTGGAACACATCGTTTTCTTCCCCATGCGTACGTTCATTAGTTTTCTGGCGGATCCTTACCCATGAGCCCGGATCTTCACCGACACACACACACACACACACACACACACACACACACACACACACACACACACACACACACGCACGCACGCACGCACGCACGCACGCACACCACATGCACTCAAGTACACATAAATACACGCGTACACACACACACGCACGCACGCACGCACACACACACAAGGCTTCTTATCGGAGTAACCTATTGTACTGACCACACACACACACACACACACACACACACACACACACACACACACACATACACGATGCCACAGCATTTGCACAATTATCAATGATCACATCACAAAAACTGGACAACAAAAAGAAAACTCCACACATCATACCATTTTCTACTGTTACATAGAACTACCAAAACCGAGTTGAGAAGCGAAAAAAAAAAAAAAAAAAAAAAAAAAAAAAAAAAAAAAAAAGAAAAAAAAAAAGAAAGAAAAGAAAAGAAAAGAAACGCCACGGTTTTCTGTTAACATGAACGCGCTATGTAACCAAAAAGTCCGACAGATTGAACATTTCGTTTATATTAGTGTATTTTCATGTTGTTTGTTGTTGTTGTTGTTATTGTTCAAAGCACTTTTGTTCCTTTCCTGAAGGCAAAATTAATACGGAGAGAATAGAGAACATGGACAGAGAGAGAGAGAGAGAGAGAGAGAGAGAGAGAGAGAGAGAGAGAGAGAGAGAGAGAGAGAGAGAGAGAAACAGGTAAAGGGACACACACAAAAAATGACTGTCCACGATTCAAATTTCCTCCTGTGCTTTTGATATCATTGTTCATTCTTTCTCTTACCTGGTAATTTCCTCTTTCATCTCCAACAACAAGAAGTGGACAAATGAGCTCATCCTTGCCACGCATCGGTCACCAAGCCGACTCGGGCACCTTCATCATGATGACTCAGGCTGAGAGAGAAGAATGATTTGGTTTCTTCCAGTCATCTTTTGCGTGCTCTCAGGAGGTTCCTCATCTGAGCGAATACTTTCACATTTAAAGCAGTCTGCTCACGTTGTTTCTCCGCTTACTTTCCTTTTCTTGACAAAGTCTTTCGCCGGCGGTGTCGGCGAGCAGAATGACATCCCCTGTCTCCTTTCACTCCCCATGAACATTTTTCCGCATTTCATATAATAGAAACAAAAAAACCCAGAAACAGCAGAAACGAACACCAAACTAAACAAAGAAATAGTTGGATTCCATTCTGTAACATTCAATTTTCAGTTGCAAAGTGAGACGATTGCAGGCAGAAATCTAAACACATCTTAGATAAATGTTAGCGAACCACCAAGAGAAACGTGGATAAACGAGTCACAAGACAAAACACGACGCGTTTCGACCTCTTTAGGTCTTCTTCAGGCAAGACACAAACAAATAGCACAATGATAATGAACAATTTTGTCACTTAGCTTGGAACTCTTCAGCGCAAGGTAGGCGTTGAATGAAAACGAGGCTGTCAGTTTATTCAATTTTAGATGTAATCTGTGTCTAAAATTCAAAACCACTTTAGTTTTATTTCGTTCAACTCAAAGCCATGCTACATGAAAAGAAGTCATAAATATTACACAAAAACCTATATTTTCGTAACAGAATGCGAGAGAGAAGGGTGACGAGAGAGGGGGAAAGAGTGTAAAGCGGCTGACACACGAGCCTCCCCGCCCGTACGGTTGAGACGAAACGTTTGAACCTGTGCGGTCTGACCAGTCAGTGTCGAACGGACGGAGTGCTTCACAATAGTTTTTTTAAAACGGATGTGAGGTGAAGGTCATTGTGATCCCACTTGCCGCTTCAAACGACTGTACAATTGAATACAAAGCTTTTTCTCGAATATTCAGATTCTTATAATTTTTTTAATTGACATTTCCAAAGCACATCATGGCCTTAGTACAATTCAATTAATTGTTTGGTCTCTGAATCGGACAGTTTGACCACCTCGCGCTGGAAGACGCCATTGTTTCCATGTGCTAAGGGTGTCGGCTCAATGCTGAGCGTTGATTGGTTGGAGGATACTAGCTGTCCGTTTCGAATAGATCACGACGTATCTCGAACGGTCGGGTTGAACTTGATGCCGAAGGCCGTTTGAGACGTACGTTTACTGTGACAACACGCTGCGTTTGGGATCGGGCTCGACCGGTACTTCCGAAGCGTACGGGCGGGGAGGCTCGTGTGTCAGCCGCTTAAGGGGTAAAGGGGGGAGGGGGGGGGGGGGGGGGGGGTTAAATCGGAGTTAAATCGGAGGGTGGAGGGTGTGCATGTGTGTCGTTTTTGTGGCTTTCTCACTATGGTCGCTATGTATTATGTCACAATGAGCCAGACCATCAGGCGTTCTGGAAGCGATAGGGCAGGAGAGAGAGAGAGAGAGAGAGAGAGAGAGAGAGAGAGAGAGAGAGAGAGAGGATCATTCCATACTCTCTATTAGCTGGTAAACCAGACTCAAATTAGACATTCCATGCTGTATACTAGCCGGTAAACCAAGCTCAGTTTTCAACTTGCAGTTCAAGTGAGGGTTGTAAATCGACTCTCTCTCTCTCTCTCTCTCTCTCTCTCTCTCTCTCTCTCAGGGGGACGTGAGCGAGAGTTTGACATGCAAAGTCGCGTGTCAAGTCCTCTGTCAATCAACTGAACATTTCGGCTAATTCAGAATGATTCAGGTATACAGAATAGTAGACGTACTCTATGAGGAACAATGCCTTCTGGTCCTGCTGACACTCAGACAGCATGTGGCTGGGGGGTTTTTTGCCAGTGTTCCAGCGATTTATGTTGAAACGGGCATGGCAGACAACGGCAATGCGCGTCGCCATGTTAAGACCGAAGTGCAGAGGTGACGGTGCTGTATTTGGACTGCTCCTCTCCTATACGTTCTGGGCGAGTTTGCTTCTTCGACGTGCTGACGTGGAAAACAGTCCAGGACCTAACCCATCCCAGTCCACAGACAACACCAGGCAGACCTGACTGACCAGCGCCAGTGGGAGGAGCAGCCAGCAGCAGGACCCAGCATGCAGAGACCTGGCCATCCTCACGACGAAAAGGAACCTTCGATGTTTGGCATCATGAGCAAGCTGGACTCCATGGAGAGTAAATCTGATGCTACGCTCGATTATGTGAAGCAGCACATGCATCCCCTTGGTGAGGAGCACGCTGCCTTGCGGGACGAAGCTGAGGGGGCTACGAGAGAAAGTCACCAGTCTACGGCAGCAGAACCAGGACTTGACCAGGAGGATGCAAAACTGATGACTTCGGGGGGAGATCCAAGCGGAACAACCTCGTCTTCTATGAACGACCACTTCGAGAAAATCAGACTGCTGTGGACTGCGAGAATGCGTCGAATGGTCACATTACCAATATCTCGGAGTTGTCTCAGGATTTTGAGTTCAATAGGTACATCATTTGAACGATTGGCCGGATCCTCCTGTGATTGCATGATGTGTTTTTATAAGCAAAAGATAGACATCCTAAAGCAAAACAATTACAAGGAACCAACATTTTCATTGGAGAGGACTTCTCGACTAGGGTGTGAGACCCAAGGAAAAATTGAAACTCCATATTTAGAAAGTCAGTAGTGATGGCAAACGTACCACGCTAGAGTTTAAGTACCTCCTCATCAATGGAAATCAATACAACGTAGATAATAAGAATGGACTTGTTGAATTAAGGTAGAAACTCGGCCGGTCTTACTTATATGTCCTCAACAGTGAAGGGAATCAACAATGAACTGATACCGGTTGTTTCAACCCAGCGCTGCTGTACAATGAGAACACGTGAAAGACGCCGTAAGGTCGTGCATGATGAAAACGACTCTTTGATAACAGTGCCAGTTAAAACTGTCAATCACACAGAGGATGATGTGTCATCCGGGAATGTTCATTCAATATCCTTGTCCTCTCGAAATGATAAATCATGTCATGCTGACACTTGTAAGAAAATGAAACGTTTTTTCGTGTCTCCATTCGCATATTAATGGATTACTTGCTAATAACGATTTTATTTCTTACGTGTCAGGTTTTGATTTCATGTGTTTTGTCAAGACATTTGTAGTTTTTTCAGTCGCCTGTGTTCTCTGTGTACACCATTTATTGTACACGTGCATAAAAGTTCACGGTGTGTGGAAGGCGTTTCGGTGGACTGGTGTGTCTTATGAAGAACGATATCTGTCCCTATTTTACAACTGCGGATGGATCGCAAAGAAGATTACTGATGGTACTGTGAGGACAGGCTCTGGACCTGTGAAGGCAAAAGATGGCATACTTCTGTCAAGAGGCGAGGAAAAGTTTGCAAAATGGGCCGAGCACTTCAAAGAAGTTCTTAACAGACCCGAGCCACCGACACAGCTGAGCCATCCCTCCTGCTCCCAATCAACACCGATGACTTCACAGAAGATGAGATTAGAACAGCCATCAAGACATTAAAGAACAATAAGTCCCCTGGGTACGATGGAATAGCAGCGGAAATGTTTAAAGGTGGTGGTGAATGCATCGTCTCTTGGATGTGCAGTCTCTGTAACCAGGCCTGGAACTCCGGCGTCCTCCCAGAGGATTGGAAGAATGGCGAAGTCGTCTGTATTCCCCAAAAAGGCAATTTCTCAGAGTGCAACAACTGGAGAGGAGAGAGTACTCTACTGTCAGTACCAGGGAAAGTGTACTGCCAGGTCATCCTCAACCGACTGCGCGACGTAGTGGACAATGAACTCAGGGAACAACAAGCAGGCTTCCGCCCGAAACGATCCTGTGTGGAACAGATCTTCACACTAAGACAGATCATCGAGAAGTGTGGAGAGCACCAAGTACTCCTGGCCATCAGCTTCATTGACTTCACCAAAGCATTACACAGTGTCCACAGACCATCATTGTGGAAAATCATGAAAACCTACGGCATCCCAGAGAAAGTTGTGTCGGCCATAGAGCAGATTTACATAAACTCCAAGTGCAGAGTCAGGACGGAAGATGGGCTACAGTGACTGGTTTGAAGTTGTCACCGGGGTAAGGCAAAGTTGTATCCTCTCCCCTCTCCTCTTTGCACTTGCCATTGACTGGGTTTTGAAACACGCAACCCAAGGAAAGGGAATCAAGTGGACAGAAGAAAAACAGCCTCTCAGATCTGGATTTTGCCGATGACATTGCCGCTCTTGCAAGCACCATACAAGATCTGCAGGTGCTTGTAGACAATATCAGCAAGTTTGCAGACAACATTGGCCTCATTATCAGTGCCAAAAAAACTAAAAACATGCCTAGCGGTAAACATCATGGGCCAACAGACGTTCTCATCGACCCACAACAAGTGGAAGAAGTAGAGAACTTTCACATACCTAGACAGCTCTATCAACAACGCCAACGACCTCGACCACGAACTTAAGTGTCGTACTGGGAAGGCAACATCAGCATTCAATCAGTTGAACAAAATATGGAACAGCAAGAAATTCTCCGCTGAAATCAAACTGAAATTTTATAACTCCAGTGTGATTTCAACACTGTTATATGGCTGTGAAACCTGGCCATTGAAGATTATCCAGGAAAAGAAAACCGACGCTTTTGATACTAAGTGCCTACGTAAGATCTTGGGCATCAAATAGTCAGACTTTTTATCCAAATGAAGAGGTCAGGGAGAGGTCCAAACAGCTCCCCGTGTCAACCCATTGTCTGCAGACGGCGCCTCCACTGGCTGGGTCATGTCTTGAGATTACCATCTTCAAGACATGCAAACCAGGCCATGAAATGGACCCCAGCAGGCCAGAAAAAAAGAGGACGACCCAGGATGAGCTGGCGACAGACAGTGGAGAGAGACCTCAGACTCGTTGACAGAGGATGGAGTGACACCAGCAAACTGGCTGAGGACCGTGCACAGTGGAGCGCCTTGACTGCCTCATGCGTCGCAAGACTTTATTATCTCAATTTGAGAAATTAATTTGTGGTCACACACATTCACAGCAAATAAACAATAATTTAGCCACATTACCCATTTTCTCACATATGACATACATTCATATAGAGGAATTTGGATTTCAATTAAACATCTTCTCGGTTCAAGAAATCAATGGACAGGGGAATAAAACTTTGTTTAAATCTGACACTTCTGCATTTAACCGATCGATATCTTCGTCCTGACTGAAGAAGGTCATACTGATTTGCAAGGACGTGGGTCTGGTCACACGTAATCTTCTTCGCTTTACAACTAACACGGCACCTATATAGCTCACTCAGACTTTTTTGTCTCTCACCAACGATTTTTCCTCCCACGTTCACCACTTTCTCAAGCACATTTCTGCTCTTCACAGTCAACCCACCATACCAACACATAAATGAGAAAGTTAGAACAGATTCCAAGAAGCATGAATAAAATGTCCGAAGAATGTCAGTATTCACATGAAATGATCGCAGCTTGCGAAGACAATATAATCTGGTTTGACATTTTTTGTGGACATACTCAACATGGGATTTAAAATTCAGCTTATTATCTATAAAAGTTCCTAAATATTTGTATGATTCAACACGTTCTACTTCAGCACCTTTGATAAAAAGTGGTGGTACAGCTTTTGGATTCTTTCTAAAATCAATCAACATTTCTTTCGTTTTTGTTACATTCAGATCAAGATAGTTATGATCGCACCAGTCAAACAATCTTTGAACCTCCTTGAAGTAAACAGAATCAGAGTTGGAAAGATCTACAAGTGCTGAGTCATCTGAATATTTAATGTACAAAGTTGAATCACTTCCTGAACAATCATTTGTGTACAGAGTAAAAAGCACTGGTGATAAAACAGTACCCTGGGGTGCGCCAGTTGAAATGACTCTGGAAGACGAAACAACACTTTGATATCGAACAGACTGTGTCCTCTGTGTAAGAAAATCAATTATCCAAAGAATGAGCTTGTACCCACATTTATGTTAATGAGTTTCTTTGCCATCAGATGTGGTTGTATGGTGTTGAATGCTGATGAGAAATCAATAAAGAGAATGCGTACAAAGGAGGCAGGTTTTTCGAGGTGTGAAAAAGCATGATGGAGAAGTGTGAGTGTGGGCATCATCTGTTGATCTGTTCTGTTGGTATGCGAACTGAAACGGGTCTTGGTACTGTGTAGTATCTTTTAAAACATAACTGAGGACAATTCTTTCAAGACATTTCATTGCAACAGATGTGAGGGCAACTGGTCGGTAATCATTTAAACAGCTTGGGTTGCGTTTTTTGGGAACAGGACATACAGTGGCATTTTTCCATAAAACAGGAATTATACATTCTCTAAGTGACCAGGTAAACAAACGACTGTAAACATAGGAGAGCTGAGAAGCACACACCTTCACAGGTAAACAACAGGCGCTGTACGACCGAAAACATTGTATGGATCAATGATGTGCTAAGTGACTAAAGAATATCGATCTTACCGATGGATTGTGTGTATGCATGCAACAGGCAATAAGACTGGTTGATATTAACATTGAAGAAGCATTAAATGTGTTTAACTGTTGTATAAAAGAGGCTGTGGAATGTATGAAGAAATAGGCTGGTATGGGAAAACGTAAAAAAGAAGGCGACTGGTTTGATTTGGAATGCTGAGCCAACAAAAGAAATGATCGTGATTGATTAAAGAAATATCAACATTCTTTGTCAAAAACTGTCTTGTGTAGCCTACTGCAAAACTATGCGAGAATACAAATATCTTTTAAAAAGAACAGAAAAAACAATGTAATGATGCTCTGTTGACAGAGTTACCTCAATCTGTAAACAATCAGAAAGGTTCTTGGGACTGTCTTCGCAAAATTTCAGCAACAACAATAACAACAAAAGAAAACAGCCCGTAAATGATGCAAGTCTAGAAAGATGGTTTCATCATTTCAGAGATCTGCTTGAAGGAAACGCTGGTTCTCTTGATAATTTGGGAAATGAGAATTACGTCGATAAAGCTGATTACAACTATAACAATCTAAACCGTCCCATTTCCAAAGAAGTTTTAGTTGGTCTAAGAAAGATAAAACCTAGCAAAGCTGCTGGAACAGATGGAATCACAGGTGAACTCAAAAAAAAAAAACTGATTGCCAGTCAAACGTATCGCTAGATTTGGGGAGGAGGGCGGGGGGTGTTAAATCTCTGTCACGCCTCATTTGATCAAGGGACATATTCCAGATGTTGGTACGAATCTGTTGTCATCCCACTGAATAAAAATAAGTTTATATCAAATAATCTAAATAATTAAAATGGAATTTCAAATAATCCAAATCATTGAAACGGAATTTCGTTGTGTAGTATCTGCAGTAAACTGTACAGTGCTTTCATCAACGGGAGATCACAGGACTGGGTGGAAGAAAGTAACATTACAGGAGATAATCAAGCTGGGTTGAAGAAAAAACTATTCTACGGTTGATCACATGTTCACATTGACGGCGTGTATACGAAAACAGTTTTGTTTAAATCGTAAATTATTATGTTGTATTTGTTTTTACTTTGAAAAGCCTTTTGATTCAGTTAATAGAACTTTACTGTGGGCTTTCGTGCTTAAAATGGTATTAATGAAAACTCTTTAAATGTGCTATGGGATCAGATGCTGCTTTAACAGACCATATATGTTTATATTTCTGGTGTGAAACTGGGCGATGTCTGTAGCCCTGTACTGTTTTTCTTCATTTGTTAATGAACGAACACAGGAAGAATACATAGTGGATGGCAACGTGCAATTTTCATAACTGTCGTTTTGGAAATTTTCATTCTTCTTTTGGCTGATGATGTGGCCTTAGTATTACAGACAATAATTGGATTACAAATCCAGTTAAATACTTTGCAAAAAGTTGCTGCTTCGTTAGAGTTAAAAGCTGATATGGCAAAAAACACTTTAACTATATGTAGAAAGAGTGGATATATGACAGCGAGGGAAAGATGGACGTACAATGGATCTGTACTGCCTGTTGCCCATGTATATATATATATATATATATATATATATATATATATATATATATATATATATATATTCTCAACGCGATTGAGTTGCGTCTTTATTTGCAAGGCTTAAGCCAGGAGAGCTACAATGCTTTACTTTGCATGCTACAAAAAATTGTCATCGCTAAATAACGATTTCTTTACTTTGTTTTAGAAGTTATTTCATGGCCGAGCATCGTTGGAAACGTCAGATTATTTGGTGTATGGTGAAGCGGCTAGATTTCCTATATATTTGAATTCCGTAATCAAATGTGTTCAATACTGGCTTAAAATTAGTCAGACGCAGGATCACAGATTACCACACGAAGCATATCGAATGCTGTTAGAATTAGGTGACAGAGGTAAGAAAAACTGGGTGACTAATGTGAGTATGAAACTGTGACTATAGTTTCCGATTCGTATGGACGAACCAAGGTGTTGGTGATATGAATGCTTTTATTCAAGTATTCCCAGAGAGACGTGTTGATTGCTTTTGGCAACAATGGAATTCACGTAATTCAATAGAACAGTGACAGGTTAGAATTATATAGCACCTAAAATCATTTACAATATTTTCCTGTCTATATGACAACGAAAATAGACAAACATCTAAAACGTATTACGAAAAGTTTCGATTTGGTATCTCTGATCTCTTCCCTTACTGTTTTCGATATAGACAGTCATGCAATACAAATATGACCTGTCCATTACGTCGAAATACTAAAGAGGATGAAATTCAATTTGTATTAGCTTGACCAGTATTACAAGATCTTAGAGACCAATTCATCGCATGAAAGTATCTTAATAGTACTTGCCTTTTTATATTAACTGTGTTAGTGTCACCATTAAATGAGAACACTGTTAAAACAGTTAGCTAATCATTTATATCAAGCATTCAAAAGTATTCAACATCAGGAATACCTATATCCAATTGCAAACATTAAGTACAATGTATATCCTCATTCTAAAGGGCTTTGGCCTTTATTTCTAAAACAATCGAGTCTTGAGTCTCTCTCTCTCTCTCTCTCTCTCTCTCTCTCTCTCTCTCTCTCTTTCTCTGTCTGTCTGTCTGTCTGTCTGTCTCTCTCTCTCTCTCTCTCTCTCTCTCTCTCTCTCTCTCTCTCACACACACACACACACACACACACACACACACACACACACACACACGTATACGCACATTTTCACTCTCAGATAACAACACACACAGGTCCGGCTGTACAAGATCCAAACGACACTGCTCTTGCTTGTCCAAAGGTTCTAATAAACATTAAGTTACTTACTAATGATATGGCCGATAGTGACCATTTTGATGACGGATCAAGAGAGAAAGTGAGAGACAGAGACAGAGAGACAGACAGAGAGACAGACAGATAGTCAGACAGACAAACAAAACCGAGAACAGCCTGGCAGGTAGGCTGGTAGACACAGAGAAAGAGCCAGAGTGAGACAGAGAGAGAGAGAGAGAGACAAGAGAGAGACAGAGAGAGAGATAGACAGACAGACAGACAGACAGACAGACAGATAGAGAGACAGAGAGAAAGAGGTGGAGGGAGGAGGGAGGAAAGGAAGAAGAAGAAGAAGAGGAAGAAGAAGAGACAGACAGATAGAGAGACAGACAGGTAGATAGAGAGACAGACAGAGAAAGACAGAGAGACAGAGAGAGAGAGAGAGACACAGAGAGAGAGAGAGAGAGAGAGAGAGAGAGAGAGAGAGAGCGGGAGATGGCAGTGGGAAGAGTGTGAGAGGTAAGTAAAGGGTAGTGAGAGAGAGCAGAGACAGAAAGACAAACAGAAAGACACACACTGGGGAAAAATGCAGGAGAGACAGAA
>JADBJO010000486.1:0-22500 GCA_016801955.1 Conus betulinus
CCCCCACCACTTCGTATACCTAGGATATTTTTTTTTTTTTTTAACCAAATGCCAGCTGAAACTCAGAACTCTATACATGGTAATCTCTTTGGCCTGTTGAGTAGCATAAAGGGGAGGTCAGGGTAGTTAAAGGAAGTCTTGTGCGGCATGGTTTTTACTTGATTGGTGGTATGCAGACACTCCCATTAAAAATTACAGACAAGTATAGCATTTGAATGTGCAAAACATATTATGTACAAATATTCACACTTACATTGTCCAAGAAAGCAAAATGACAGTAGGAGGGAAGGATGAATAAAAAGAGCATTAAACGACTACTCGTACACGCATTTTCCATGAGATATTCTAGAGAAAGGTCTGAGCACGTAAACCAAGAACAGAAAGAAACTGAAATTCCCACTCTCTTTCCATCTGCGATCAACGACAATGAAGCTAACATCTTTAGGCAGTTAGGAAACAAAACAATAAAAAATGTTTACTTGGTTTCATGCAGTATAACTAATTTGTCATCTTCTTCTCACTTAATACTGTGAAGAGTCACCGGGGCGCCGCAATGAAGAAGTGTTTACCAAGTTCTTCCCATCCTGCTGATGTGTGCCAAGGCTGGCTCTAAAAAAAATTGGTTTGCGTGTCCACTCTACAACGCTGTCAGCCAACGTTTTTTCTTTTTTCTTTTTTTCTCTTTTTTTCTCGTTCTTCTCTTCAGTGTCCTTCCCTAAACATTCTCTGGAGGCTTGTTTTAGCAACGGAAGGACCACTGGAATTTGTCACATGGTCATTTCAGCGTCGTTTTCTTTCCTTAACTGATGTCAACAGATCTTCATATGGTGTTCGATGTTTCTACTTCATGGTTTGGTGCACTTGTCCGCTGGTGATATATCTGATGTTTAGTTTCTTACTCCTCATTTCCATGGCTTGAATCCAGATCCACTGTGGGTCTCCATGTCTTATAAGCATACAGAAAAATGGAATATACCTGTGCACATGAATGTTTGTTTCATGGCGATGGACAATGCTTATATTGTCTTTACTGCCCTAATTGACTGGATCTTTACTGATAATGATGGATCAATTTGATGTGTATGTGTCTGATGTAAGATTTTCATCATGGTTGAGGTACAGAGAAGTAGTAGGAAACTGTAGAAAGACCTTGACATCAGAAAAAATATTCAAAGAAGCACCCACCCCATCCCTATCAAACCACTTTCCATCCCTTTCTACAAGGATTCTCGCCCAGGAGTCCTTACACTCTACGGCCAAGTCTCCTGGATGCCCCTCTGTTTTCAGATAGTTTTTTTTTTTTTTTTTTTTTTTTGCGCTACTGTGATTTGTATCTGCACCTCCTACATACTCTGGCGCCTCATGGGCTGGTCAGCTTGTGAGGAATGTCCCCCCCCCACTTAACTTTCAGATACCTGAAATAACCTTTCCCATACACCGTGGGTGCAACAATGCAGTCTTTACTGCATTAATACTTTTAGTTGGTGTTTAATTTATCAAGTCAAGTATTACTCATTTAATCATGCTGAAAATTTCATGACTTTGTTAATAAAAGGTCCAAACATGTGCTGCCCCAAAACGATGGAATTTCGTCACTCAAATAAAAAAAGAATAATAATAAAAACAGAACATCGTTAAATCTCATGCAGTTCACTTTTGCTCCTCCTGTGACCAGATCCAGCTTAAATTCTTTTTAGCTGCCATTTCCCTCGGGGATCCGATCCTCTTCTTACCAGTAATCTAAAACTGTTTTTGAGATATAGGGAGATATTCATACAGCCCCCCCCCCCCCCCTCCCCCTCCTCCAACCCTCACGATGTGGGCTTGGACTTCATGGCCCCGACTCCTCACTAGGCTGGCGACATCTCAGACTTGTCGAAATCAGCTTGCCCCATTCTGTTTTCACATAGCATAGTTGTGTTCAATCAGTATGATTTGCGTTTCTCTCTGTGTGGAGAACACACACACACACACACACCACACACACACACACACACACCACACACACACACACACGCACACACACACCCCCAAACACACACACACACACACACACACACACACACACCACACACACACACACACACACACACACAACAGCACTGGCCTGTTTGGGCGAGTTTTTTAAAGGATAAGTTGGCCAGTATGCTCTCCTTTCCTCCTCTCCTTTGGAACAGTATGATTTAACCAAGGGGTTGAAAATGTCAGTGTTTTAAATGAAGTTTGTCAAGAATTTCCGTATAGACTGCCGATGGCTGAACTGGAGTGCACATATCCAAGACACGACCGATTTCCGTTGTATAGCACTGTGAATGTAAATAGGAGCTGTGAAAAAAGTTTTGTTACCGACATTGACAGATATCTCAAATATCAATTAACACAGTTTAGATTCGGATTAACTGAGATTGTAGTTGATATTGACAGATATGATACAGCTTCAAATAATTCTTTAATATTGCCCTCTATGCAAAAAAGAATGCAAGAACATGACGTGCATATTCTGTTTTGCTGTCCTAAACTCTGTGATCGTAGGCGAAAGTACATTCCGAGTGAGCGTTATGCAAACCCATGTTGATTCCACGCGGCCTTGTTGATGACAAATAGTAACAGAAACATACTGAAAAATTTATCCTTGTAGCTTTACACAAAGTCTTTAACACTCTACGATTTCCGTTGTATAGCACTGTGAATGTAAATAGGAGCTGTGAAAAAAGTTTTGTTACCGACATGACAGAAGATATATTCAAATATCAATTAACACAATTTAGATTCGGATTAACTGAGATTGTAGTGTTGATATTGACAGGTATGATAAAGCTTCAAATAATTCCTTAATATGCCCTCTATGCAAAAAAAAATGCAAGAACATGGCGTACATATTCTGTTTTGCTGTCCTAAACTCTGTGATCGTAGGCGAAAGTACATTCCGAGTGAGCGTTATGCAAACCCATGTTGATTCCACGCGGCCTTGTTGATGACAAATAGTAACAGAAACATACTGAAAAATGTACTTCCTTGTAGCTTTACAAAGTCTTTAACAAACATTGTGCTAATGCAGTTAAAGATTTCATTGCTGATACTGAAGCACGTGCCTATAATAAGAGATGTTAGAACTCAAGTCGCAATATGTTGATGTATCTCTGACGTTCATATGTGTCAAAGTGTTGCATAGTATATGGATTTCCCCCGAAAAGGGACGTGGGAATACACTAGATAAAAACCATTTGTCCATTTCCACTTCTCTCCACCTCTCTTTCTGCATGTCACATGGTGTTCCGCGCATGAGCCTGTGTAATGGTTTTTGGTCTCGCGCCACAACGTACGGAAGTGCTATGAAGTGCTGTACCCAGGCTTTTACCGCACGGGAAAGTCACAGGACGTGAACTAGGTCTACTTCATTGTGGCCAGGTACTGGGCGTTTGTGAGTTCAGGGCATATGGGAGCTGTGTGTGGGTGTTTGTGCTGTGTAACCGAACTGTGGGTCACTTGGGGTGTGTGTGTTGTGGTGGTGTCGTGTGTGTGTGCTGTTGGTGTGTTCTGTGTGCGCATGGTGAGTGTGTGGAGAGAGGAGTGTGTGGTGGTGACATGTGGTGTGGTGTGTGTGTGAGAGAGAGGAGAGAGAGAGAGAAGAGAGCGATACGCCACATGTGTTACGTTTTTCTTTTAAGTTTGTAGGACGAGTAAAGAAAAACCGCACAACACAAATGAACCTAAAATCCCCTAGGAAAAAATGATAAGGTCCACGTCGTGTTGCGTGTATTTGCCCGAATATCTCTACGCGATACGCGAAAGATATTATCCTATTGACCTTGTGTCATACCTTCCCGGACGCAGAACTATTATGCAAAATTCAGAGGGGCAGCCGCGATGATCAGACTGGACGAGGAATTGGGTGTAATGAATATCGCCCTCAAAAGTATACGCAGTCTGCTGGGGAAACGTTCAATGATACAAAATTGGGGCAATAGGTGGTCGTAACACCAATGTATCCGACGAAGATACCCATTACATGTTCAGGAAAAAAAATTCCCAAAAATCCATTCATTCCATAGTTGTGTCTTAAATGTGCATGATTACCACACATCCGTCCCCATTCTGAATTGGCCTCTCTTACCGTCCCCTCATTCTGTCCAACCTCCTAAACCCCCACATCCTATACACCGAAGCACCTCCTTGTCCTCTCTCACCCAGGCACATAGAATAACACAAACATGCGAAAACCAGTATCTGCCCTCTTCGCACAAATATCCATGATCACGGAGAGGGTATCTGCATTTAAATGGGTTAGAACACTGGGATGAGGAGCTGAGGGTCGTCAATTCGCATACCCATGACGTCAAAACCTTCTCAGGGTCTAGCAGTGAATGGAAGGTCAGACAGCGAAGGGAGAGGGGATAGGCTCCGTCTTCATATAAGACCAGTGCTCTAAAACGTAGCGGAGAATCTCTGAACAGGACCCTAAGGTTATCAAGAAACGGGACTTGAGTTTTCTTTTTAATTTATTGTCAGCCAACGATCACAGATACCAACAAATTTGTTCAGATTACTGCCAGCACATGTTGCACGAATTTCAAGCTAAATGATGCCTCTCGGGAAAGCAGGGGGAAGTGGTTATTCAAAAAGCAGATGAGCATGTGCGTTGTTTACCTGTTTACCTGACTGGGTAGGAGCGGTCGCGGGCGAAAGAAACCCTCCATATGAAATCTGATAGGGAATTAGACCTCACGACCTCCCAGCCGGGGAGTCCGCGACGCTAACCCCTTTGCCATGGCGGCTGGTGGGACTTTACATTTGTTGTTGCCCCCCTGTAATACAGAATCTACTTGGAGCTTGATGTGCATGTCGGTTTTCGATGCCTTTGGTGTTTTCGATCACACCACCTGAGGCAGCATCACTACGAAGGTGCATCATGGCCTTGCTCTAAAGGACACAAAGTAACTGCCACCCTTTCGCTGCTATAGACCCAACATGCGTTATAACGTGTGGTTAACCTCCGCTACCCTGCTAACCCCCCTCCCATGGCCTTTTGAAAGGAAAGATTGCTGAATACTGCATGGCAACGTCTTGGGGTTTCGGGGATTCAGTCGATTCATCAATAAATTTCCTGGAATGCTATTGAATTCTGTTTGCCGGGTTAGTTGAGTAACAAACCAGACAACACTTTCGTCTTGCGGATATACAGGGTAACCACCTGTACTATGAATGTATTTCCAAAATTTTAACTACATTAGGCCGGACCGGACTTTGAATTAACAGGACGAAAAGATGCCAAATAACGAACAAAGCACAAGTTGAGCGTTGCTTCCAAATTGCTTTTCACATGGTGGCCGAATGTGATGATGAGCAAAAAAAACACTCAACTATGAAATCTTATTTGTCAAGCCATGATGAAATTCTTGAAGAGTAGGCACTGGGTGACTAATCTTTTTTAACACAAGTAAAGAATCCTCTCGCTGATGGGATCAAAGCTCTTTACGAGAAACAATATGTGTGACACAAACGAGTTCTTTGTGTATCTGGCAGTGGCTCTTGGGCAGCCAAGACGATGAGCGGAAAATATCTTGGGGTCCGAATCTGCGGATTCGTGATTCTCAATTGTACTCAACTCTACATAGCAACACACCGCCTGTTTTAGAGTCAATCCCTCGGAGGTTTTCTCATGATGCTCAACATGGTGTATTCGACAGGTTAGTGTTGTAACTGTAATGCTTTCTTCTGTTTCTTGAACGAAATCACAACAGAAATAAATAATTACCTTAAAGACATCTACTGACTGCAACGTGACTTGGACATGGATAATTTTATTAGTGAAAGTAGATTACTGCCCTTGAGGTAGAGTGTAGGTACCAAAAGGAAATACAAGCTCGAAACTGTAAACTATACTGCTCCATAGTCACGCACGCGACACGGGGCACCGGCTAGATATTTTCATTCATGTACGTACACACATGTGGAGTAGACGGGTGTATCCTGATGCACGCCTTATCGCATGTCCTTCTCTCTCTCTCTCGGTCATGATCTCTCTCATCCTCTCTCGGCGCAGGTCGGTCACACGGCACGCACACACACACCACACGAACACAACCGAACACACCACAGCCTATCCCGGCCACCCCCCCGCCCGTTATTCGCTCGGCGCGCGCGGGCATGCATGTCAGGGCATGCAGCATGCCCACACAGTTTACTATTATGAGGTGGTCGCACACTATTGGATGGAGGTTTAAAGTGCACGATTGGAGAAATCCCCGCGTGCTCCGGAGTGGTCCCATCCTGCTTTGACATAGTTCTCAGGATGCGTGGGTTGGATGTGGTTGTTGTTGGACAAGGGAGGGTGCCAGTTGTTGCTATTTTAGTGCTGAGGTTGACGAAATTGCACAGTTATCAGTCCGATGTTGTGGTGTGATAGTATGATGCGTCATAACACGTTAGATGTGGATCAGACAAGGTGCAGTACCGTTATGCGTAATTGACGGCCTTTCGTTGATTCTGTCCAGTCGAGGTCAAAGATATCTTTTAGGTTGGTATTGTGTTTGGGTTTGTTCTCTTACACTTTAAAAGAAACCCACACGAGGCGAAAATTTGAGTGGCAATCTGTGGAAATTCGGGGTATTGTGATTTACCACTTCATTGTAGATTCTAGTCATCCATGCACGATGACGTCGAATGTGGGTCAGGCGTAAAGGTGGTCCGGTCGATCGCGAGAGAAATTAGATTGTTAGCTGCGATTAGGAGCTGTCAAGTTTTCACGATTAAAGCCAGCTGTCCTAAAGTCTCCACTCTAGGCATGTGCCATGCTGGCTCATGATTGCCAACACGCTCCATGTAAATAGTTTAAGAGTCTCTTTGCAAACCCCTACTTGTGCTGAGCAGATAGTGTTTGAATCGGAAGCAGAACTCAAGGGGCACCAGCCGAAAGGCATAAAAGGGACATTTGGGCGCAGAACGATGTTGAATCCAGGGAAGGCAAACATTAGGAAATCCCTTTCACTCAAGAAAAAAAAAAATCCAGAAGTCTTGGTTGGACAGTTCCAACGACAGCATCAAGCAAGAAAAATTTAACCCTGAACGGACTGTAAGAGACAGAACATGGGGAGAAGACGACCAGCTTCAAGCATTTTAATATATTTAAAGGACGAGCTTACTAAAAAGACGTCAAAACGGGGATCTGCATGGCTGTTTTTCCGTGAGAAGACGCACTCGCCATCTTCCAGAAAGCCACTTGGATCAGATCTCTAATCGGGTAAAGAAAAATCACCAATGGTACTGACCCTCGGCTTCTGGGTTACTAGACATATATAGACGGTATGAAAGATATGGTTTGTGTATAAAGTGGAATATAAGAATATATGATATATATCCAGGGGTTATAAACGCAGCACACCACACACACACACACACACACACACACACACACACACACTGCCTCACTCACTCACACACACTCATAATTGTGCAAGAGAATGGCACACTGAATGCAAATCTCCGGACATTCGCGAATACTGCGCTTTAGAAAGGTTTCCGCATCCACATACCACAGAAAACATAACAATGAAAACAAGGCAAAGTACATATACACAAATACACAAGTGGCGAATAATGCTTATTGCAATTTAGAATTAATATGGAGGTAGACAAGTACATTTTCGACAAAAATGTCCTCTACAGATGTTACGGACAACAGACATCGAAATTGCACAAACAATAATGAATGTACTTGTGATTTTGTATTTTTGTTTGCTGATATTCAGTCTAAAATTTGTGCAATATCATGTGGGGGCCGGAAAAGCTCAGTTGGTAGAGCGCCGGACTCGTGATCTGAGGTTACGGGTTCGAATATCGCTGCAGGGGGATTTTTCCCTCGGGGGATTTTTCCTCGGAGTTACATTGGTTCTGACTCCATTCCCCATACAGTCCTTCGAATGAGACTATAAACCGAGGTTCCGTGTGTGTGAACGCACGCATAACATCTTGCACACACGTAAAATCCCATCACCAACTTTCGGAAGAGAAGGCCAGTTTGGCCGTTGGTATGGATGACACGTTACACATAGCATGCTCCCTGCGTGAGAGATTGAAAGAATGGAGGAAGTAAGGGAAACTGAGAGAACGATATTGAACGATATTGACTGGATGACACGGAAAAACGACTGAATGAAGCGTCAGCTGGCAGCTCTTTCAGTCGGAACTACCCAGGTAGGCAGCCCGTTGTGTAAACGTGTGTTGATTGTAAAAGCGCTTAGAGCTTGGTCTCCAGCCGAGAATAGGCGCTATATAAGTATTCATTATTATTTTTATTATTAAAATATAACTTCTTGATCTAGTTTTTCGTACATGAATAAACCAGCCAGCTAAATTCCACTGACAGCTCTATGAAAATGCCTGGACCTATTGTCCAAAAGTTTAATAATTAATGCTATGAGAAACTATTGTTTTTTCGGTTTTTTTCTAACATGTATAAGAAGTGAGCGGGTGTGCACATGAGCCTCCGCGGGCGCGCACGCGCGTACTTGTTTTGTTTGTTTGTGTGTTGTGTGTGTGTGTGTGTGTGTGTGTGTGTGTGTGTGTGTGTGTGTGTGTGTGTGTGTCCTTGATTTACTTCAACGTTGGTAATTTCTCAGCAAGTAAAACACATTTGCATTATTAAAACTTAGCAGAATTATAAATATTGTTAAGACCTTTCTACCATTCATGAAGATGTTACCCAGTAGCAGCGGCTGTAAATTTTACGATTAATGTCTTTAGTACTAAATCAATATTACTCAAATGTATTTTTTAAGAAATCATGATCTCTTACAATTACTGCGTACTTGTTACAGAGAGATTAAATAAGATTATATGCAAATACTTTAACGAATATTAAGTTACATTCTATCAAATCAGAGACCATGTGATGTTATTTCTACTAAGCAGTAGTGGGGATATAGGTGAATATATCATCAAATATAGAAGTAAAATAGAGCACATATACACAGTAAAGATTTACTCGTATTAAGTCAAAATATTACGTCATGGGCGATCTGTTACGAAGAAGAGGAACTGAGACCAAACTATCCAGTCGAATAGAAAGAGAAGGAACAGAGACCAAACTATCCAATAGAAATAGAAAGAGAATAACTGAGACCAAACTATCCAATAGAAGCAGAAAGAGAAGGAACTGAGACCAAACTATCCAATAGAAACAGAAAAAGAGAGGGAACTGAGACCAAACTATCCAATAGAAACAGAAGGAGAGGGAACTGAAACCAAACTATCCCAATAGAAACAAATTCTAGGATGAACATTTCACCTTGAGAGGTACGCATGGGGTCATCGCGTAAACGGCAGAGGAAGCATCATGAAACAAGGCGAGATAATTTCAGGACTGTTGCTGTTGGGGTAAAGGAAGTGGATAGGGTGTGTGTGTGTGTTGGGGGGGGGGGGGGGGGGGAGGATAATGGTCTGGCAGTGGGGAAGAGGACTGAGATGAGACGACTGGGAGGTTGAGACAAAGAAGAGTAAAGGGGAACGGTGGGGTGATAGCGCTGAAGAAATATGTGGTCAACACACAAGCCTGTTTGAGAACGAGAACTTCAAAACTCAACTGCAAGTGTTATTACTGACCGCAACGTTCACTTCCTGTTCTTCTCGTCAGGTATTGTAGTTTTGATTCTATCTCGGGGTTTTGCTGACCTCCAGGGGAAGTCGGACCACTGGTTAGTATTTAAAACCATTTGCGGTTTTCCTTGCTTTTGTTTACATTAAGTCAAATGAATGCGGGCCTGTTTGCACCGGAAATCTGGTATCCATGTGTTGCAAACAGATTAGGCGAGTGCTAAAAAAACTGATTTCGATCATCAAAATTAAACTTATGGAGATTTCTTTGGATCAGGTTTCAGAACTTGGCAAACAGACAGACATGCACAGCTGTTTATCAAAAGTGTTGTTAGAGAGTGACGCTTGTGCTCTGTCCGGTGTCAGTGGTAATTGTCAACCCTAGAAATAAATGTGTCCGTGCTGTGGCAAGATGGTCCGTTTGCCATGGAGCAAGCTGGTCCCTGAGGGCGATTTGCTCCGTGGGAGCAAGCCAACATGTCACGTTTCAAGCATGTACATACTCACCTGATAATCCACTGATTTAATGGATTTTTTTTTTTTCCAATTACTGGTAAACCGTTTTGAACAAACTTATTTCTGTGCTTGTGTAGGTACCACATGATACAACTGTATCAAAGAAAAACCAGCATAGCGCATGTCCGGTGTGTCCGCAGAGCACTAGTGCACTACCATACTACAGAAACGAGTTTAAGAAGACTTGCTGATCTCTCCGACATTCCAAAGGCAACTGTCAGACGTCAATCACATGCCAGTGAAAAAGGCGCGCAAAGAAAAACAAGGTTATCAAAAAAAAATTGCTCAAAGTCACCGTCAGGAAACCAGCATACAAAACCTATGCAACGCAAAAAGATCACAGGGCAAAGATGTCGCCAGACTGTCGGTCGTCATTGTCAGAGGAGGTTGAAGTCTGTTTTGCTCGTTTGTTCCCTTTGTCAGGTAGCAAAAAATGAAAAGAAGGAAGGATGACGTGTTCCATTGTACAGAGTATAAAGACCGGGCTCACGCGTAATGCACGAGCCTTGGGAAAAGCCCATTCTACATTTCTCACAAATTGACACTGACACAGATAATATTCACGTCTTTCCTACAGTAATTTCCGTCCAGTCATGCAGAGCCAATACACATCTTCGTTTTGTTTCACTTACTGGAAATTAAAAGAGGGGCTCTAAGGAACTGTAACATGGACTTCTGAATCCTGTTTTTCGTTTGTTTTATTCTTACAGTGCCAAATTGTTACCGAGTTGTGTTTTTTTTTTTTTCTTAGCTGTGTTTGTATGATCGTGTGCTGTGATCAGAAGAAAATACAGACCTTTATTCCCCAGTCATAGTTTCGAGGAATGTAATGAAATCCCGTTCTAAGCCTGCTGAAGAAGTGTCGAATACTTTTATACCTTGTACAAAGCTCTTGACGTCGTCAACATTGCAACTGAAAGTTTGTCATTTTCGGTGTTTTGTTCGGACATCAGATGAGGTACAAAAACTTCACCGCAGTCTTGTAAATTGTTACCACCGACTTGTCCATGATATGAGCCGACTTACCCAGAATAAACAATTGGATTCGGTGCTATTTGTCTATCTAGGAGCCAAACAGTGAATCATCTTAATAATTTTGTAATTTACTGATATGAAATATTTAGGCTGGACGTTGACGTTTGCTTTAAACTATGGATTTGTTCCTCTAGCTGCATTAGAATATTATCTGCACTGTTCAGAGTGCAAAAATGGGCGCACTAACCCCCGGTCTCTACCGCTCATAAACTCGATCTCGTCTAAAACTGCGGTCTATTTGCAAAGTGACTGCCGGCGGAAATCCAAACAAATCTTAATGAATGTTAGCGAACCGCCCAAAAACGTGGGCAAACGAATCACAAGACAAATACGACGCGTTCGACCTCTTAGGTATTCTTCAGGCAAGATACAAAACAATCATTTCAACAATTATTATAACTAATAATTGCTGTAATACTTGTTTTGTATCTTGCCTGAAGAAGGCCTAAGAGGTCGAAACGCGTCGTGGTTTGTCTTGTGATCGTTTGTCCACGTTTTTTTGGGCGGTTCGCTAACATTTATTTAAGATTTGTTAAAACTGCGGTGTTTTAATCTTACAACAAAGGTTGTGTAAGCTTTATGTAAACTCCTCTCTCAT
Source organism: Conus betulinus (assembly GCA_016801955.1). Taxonomy (NCBI): domain Eukaryota; kingdom Metazoa; phylum Mollusca; class Gastropoda; order Neogastropoda; family Conidae; genus Conus; species Conus betulinus. The sequence continues at coordinate 11,741 of JADBJO010000486.1, forward strand.
CAAGCATAAATTTTTTAATGACGCAACGAACAAGATGTTTGACTGCTCTGAATTGCCATTTATTTCGTATCTTTGTTTTTAACTGAGCATGTCATTTGTTCCCTTCAGTGTGCAACCTGTTATTATGTAAAAAATTACGATTTGAATCATAAAGGAAATGTTGAATGTAGGACCCTTTTTAACATTCATATGTACAAAAGATTTTAAAATAACATCCGTCATAAAAGAAAAGGTTTACAGCCTTTTTCTTCCATGGGAACTACAGTACGATAGGAGTTCCGTTTTATTACAAACAACAAACGTGCATCTGAAGATAATGCGGATAATTAATATTAATAATGAGAGCGGAGACAAAGACGAAAAGTCATAGTTTGCAGAAAAAAATTACCAAACTCGAGACATTGTCCAAGCCATGTACATAGGAAGCTTTGGCAGACATTCAGCAAGATACGGGGATTTAAAACATCAAGAACGAGCTAGAAAAGGTGCAACGGACAGACTGCACTGTTCTAGTTTTTCATACAAAGGTCACTGTCGGCTTGTCTTATAATTCAGATAGCAAGACCATCAGTAACCTTCAGTATAATCGATCCATACTCATTATTAAATCTGATTTCCTGTTTTTGGACGTCACGATTATTTTTCATGATTGTTATTATTTCCATTTTTTTTTCTGATTATCGACCAGTGCAGCCCCTGGGCGTACAGAAGCTACTGAATTGAAGTAATTTAGCATAGCGAGATCCGTGAGAATGGTTATGCAGCTGAATAAAAAATGGAGTATGCAATTCTGTTTTAGACACAATACATGCATTACGTTTCTTGTATGTATCTGAGGAAATTAAATGGCCTTCAGTACTCCATATTCTAGAAACAAAGGCCTCTTCACTATCTACGTTGTAGGTTACTCATGTTTATTGATATAGTAAGGACAGCCAAGCAGACCTCTAGGAATTCACCAGCAGAGTGGAGGTCGGCTCAGAGAATTATAAATCTTGTACAACAGTTCCAGACACCACAGGCTGTAATCAACATCACACTAAGCTGACATGCATTGGTAGAGGTGGCTGGCATCAAGCACTTGTGTTTCCATTTAAAGCAAAAACGGGAGTGAACAAGAGGCTGGCATGGCATATTTACCATCGTAAAATTCAGCATCGTCTGGAAACTGGCTTGTTCAGCGGACCATTCAGCAACAATAGGATATAGACGTAGGATATATATATACATATATATGACTATATATATATATATATATATATATATGTATGTTGAAACAATGTTCAGAGACAACACACCCCTGAAGATGTATGCAGACATACGTAAAACACATTGTTAGGATCATTCGCATACCTGACCCTTCACCTGCTTTTAAGCGCACGCACTCTGTACGAATGCTGTCATTCAAAAAAAAAAAAAAATCAAATCATTGCGACATCAATACAGTATGAAACTTTGGCAGCAGTCAGATTGTAAATATAAATTAAGACAGTAATGCTTTATGTTAATGTAGATTCCTGCGCGTGACCTTTGGTATTCGACTCCTAAGTATACCGTTATCGATCGTCGCCGTGGCAGTTGTTGCGTTTCATAGAGACGAGGCCACGAGGATTCTCGCTTGCCTGGCGAGTGACAGCGTTTCATAGCACAACCAAGTGGTGACTAGGACTAGAAAAAAGGTGCAAGTTTTGCTACCACTTCCATGGGCTCTCTTGCACGCGAGGGAAGATGACTGACATTTGTTACGTCCTGCGACCGGTGCATGGAAAGTAATAACACTCTTGATTGGTATCTAAAACGATCAAAACATTGACCCTTCAAGCAGCAAGAAGAGCTTGAAGAAAAAGTCACATTATCAAGATGAATTCTTTTTTTGCCCATTTCTTTACAGCCCCACCCTTTCCCTCCCTTCCCTGTGATATGCGTTCTGTTTACATACAATGTTTCATAATTTAGTAGTCCCCAACCCCACCCATCTGGGCCTCACCCCTTATCTTCTACCCCTTTTATATTCCCACTAGCCTATCCCTGTGCTTTTCTGGATCTGTTGTTCTTACCTCACACATACAGGTGGACGAGGGATTGGTTGACAGAGCTGTTCCCATCAATTGGTAGATTTAATGAAAGACGAGAGTGGAACGCAGCAACGCTGCACATAATTATAACAAGTAGACATCTGCGCCCCTCTTGGCCAGGCCACGCACACCATCCCTGGCACTCTCCAGAAATAGTGTTACTTTAGTACGAAAGGCGAGTATTGTTATCATTGTGTTGATAAATAGAGTAACAGGCTAAGGTATAGACGAATTTACAAACCTAGCACAATAGCACAGTTGGCGAATTCGAAATAAAGATGGTGTGTGTGGTGTGTGTGTGTAATAACATTTTTTTTACATTATGAACTAATAACATTTGTTACACTATGAATGCGTGGTGATTACATCATAGTCATGGATGACTTCAATGCAAATGTGGGAACAGAGAACACTCTTATGCATCTGGAAGATAGATGGGTTGCGTGAAAGGAACGACAGAGGTACAAGACTCATGCATGTCTGTAAGAAACACAATCTATGCATAGAAAATACCAAGCTCAACCTACCAGAAAGGAAAAGGTGTACAGAAGAGTCCTGGCATGTAACCAGAAATCAGATTGGCTTCATCCTCATCAATAGCACCAAAAGATGTAAAACATACCCAGTAGCCGATGTTTTTCAGACCACACTCCTGTCATCGGAAATGTCAACGTAAAACAAAAGAAATAACCAAGGCGACAGAAAGACATGCCTACACAAAGACTGCCTGAAAATGAAATACATGCATCAGAAACATACAACTGAAGTTCAGAACAGATGAGAAATGTTGATGAACATAGGCATGGAGCTGTATCGCAGAGAAACACCGAGCGAGAAAATTGATGTCAAGTGGGAAAGCTTCAGAGACAACATAACGCACTCTGTAAGTCAGCTTCCAGAAAAGAAAGAAAAAAAAAAAAAAGAAAAACCAACTCTGGTTAATGAAGAAATACTTCACATGATGTCAGAGAGGAAGAAAATGGAAGCCACTGACCCTATTAAGTATAATGAAATAAACTATGCCGTCAAGAAAAAAAGTGCAAAGAACCAAAAACAAAACGGCCCCAAGGAAAATGTAAAGCAATAGAGAGGCAACATGCACGAAACGACAGTTAATTGTAAAAGGACATCAAAGATATGACCAACAACAACAATGGAGTCATTAAAAGGGGATGCATCAAAAGCAAAGATTGGCAACTTCTTTTCGAAAAGGAGAGCATCATGTCAAAATGGACTAAAATATATAGGAGACCTGTTCGAGGATAATAGACCAGAAAAGCCAATCCCAAGCACTCTGAATGGACCACCAACACTGTAATCATCAATTGGACGTGCCAGCAACAAAACAAAAATTTAAAAAATGGCACAGCACCAGGCCAAGACGATGTCACCTGTGAAATGATTGCAGCCTTAAAATCATTCAGCATTGGTAAACTGACACACCTGCTCAGTCACATCTATGAGACAGAACATCTCCCTGTGCATTTCAGAACATTAATCTTCATTACGCTCCCCAAGAAACCCAAGTGCAATGAATGCTCAGATTTCAGAATCTTCAGTCTGATGTACCACACCTTGAAAATTTTCGTCACCTTTATTTAGAACAGATCAAAAGCAAACTCAATGGAGAAACTGGAAAGGAACAGTTTGGTTTTCGAGCAAACATAGGCACAAGAGGCGTTATTTTTCTGCTTTAACATCCTAGCACAAAAACAGATGCAAGTACAAAAACATCTCTATGCTTGCTTCATTGATTACGCCGAAGCTTTTGATCGCGTCCACAACAGAGAACTAATCACCTCACTAGAAAGAGCTGGTTTAGATGGTAAAGACATAAGAATCATTTGTTAACTTCACTGGAACCAAAAGGCAGCCATCAGAGTAGGCCAAGATCTGTCAAAACCCAGCAGAGATCAAAGAGGAGTGAGACAAGAATGTGCTTTGTCACCATATCTGTTAAATATGTATACAGAATACATCTTTAAAGAGTCAAGTGCGATTGAGGGCCTCACCATCAGTGGAAAAACATCAACAATATCCGGTACGCTGATGACACAGCATTGTTGGCAGAAAGCAAAGCAAAAACTTTTCAAATGATAGTCAACATTATTAAAGAGCGAAGTGACCAGAAAGGTCTTAACATAAATGGAAAAAGACAAAGACAGTGTTACTCAGCAAGACCGAATAAAAGACAGGAAATATAATTGTTTAGTACCACGAACTGGAACAAAGTTGAAAAGTTCAGATAACACTATCAGACCATAAACCAAGATGGACTATGCGAGCAAGAAGTCGCTCAAAAGATAATCAGGCAAAGACAACATTCATTAAAATGAAAGATATCTTTAATTAACTCAAGAGACATAATGTTCCAGCTAAAGCTGAGACTAGTGAAGTATTAAATCTTTCCAGTCATATTGTATGGACCAGACCCGTGAACTATTTACTAAGACACGGAAAAAGAAAACAGAAGCATCCGAAATGTGGATATTACGTTTGGGCAGAACAAGTTAGACAAAGTCACCAATAAAGAGGTAATGAAAAGACTAGGTGTGCAAAGAGAACTAATGCAGCAAATAAGATCAAGAAAGCTTGTGTATTTTGCACATATCATGAGGTACAACTCACATCCAAAGAACATCTTAACTGGAACCATGGAGGGCAAGAGAACAAGAGAACGTCAGAAAAGACTTTGGACAGATGAAGAAGGGCGGGATAGCTTAGTTGGTAGAGCGCTGGACTCGTAATCTTGGTGATCCTGGGGTTGCGGGTTCGAATCTCCGCCGGGCTGTTTCGGTACAGAGGGATTTTCCCCTCGAAGTTAACATATTGGTTCTGACTCCATTTCCTTAATACGGAACGATGCTGTTTATGATAAACTCGCTTGAGGGAAACTTCTGATAAGGGAAACTAATTTTTTTATTCCCGGCCGAAACTGTTCTTTGTATGACTAATTTTACATTGGATAAGGAAAACTCTGATAAGGAAAACTTCGGTTAAGGGAAACCTAATTTGTCTTTTTCACACTCGGATAAGCGAAACTTGAATCGGAACATACGCTACGACGTCACATTCAGAATTTTCTGTTGGTCTCGATAAATCAAATGCAAACTCGAATAAGCGAAACCATCTAAAAAAAAAAAAAAAAAAAACTTTCTCTTATCCGACGTCAGATGGCCTAAACACACGGAACATACGACGTCACATTCAAGAACTTTCCATTGGTCTCGGTAAATCAAACAAAAATATCTAATAATCGAAAAAAAAAAAATCCCCTGGCGGTTTCGCTTCTTAGAGTTTGACTGTAATAAAATAGTGAAAAAATAAAAGCAAGGTCGGATAACGTTTCAATCAGTGGGCCACTGTTCAAGCAAAAAGCGGAAGAATTTAAAAAAAAAAAAAAAAAGGCATACAAAGACTGGCGCTGCTCCAATGGTTGGCTACACAGATTCAGAAACAGGTATGGTATTGTCTTTGAGAAAATGTCTGGTAAGCGTGAGTCGGTTGATGAACTAAGCACAGACGCATGGGTGGTGCAAGTTCTAAAACCCACACTTACCCGTTACAAGGCAAAAGACGCGTTTAATGCCGACGAAAACGGTCTATTTTGGCGTCTCTTGCCTGACAAAAACCTTGCTTTTAAAGGAGAAAAATGTTTTGGCGGTAAAAAGTCAAAAGAACGATTGACCTTTCTCGTTTGCACCAATATGGATGACACAAAAAAGATGCCTCCCTTGACAATTGGACGATTCCAAAAACCTCGCTGTTTCGCAGGCGTCAAATCCCTGCCTACTCAGTATGCAGCCAACACCAAAGCATGGATGAATGCAGAACTCTTCAGAGACTGGCTGACAGCCTTTGATGAAACCATGCATTGTCAAAAGCGCAAGGTGTTGCTGGTTGTGGATAACTGTTCGGCACATGAGAAGTCACTTCAGTTGAAGACTACAGAGCTCTTGTTTCTACCTACCACCCAATGCAACGTCAAAGTTGCAACCTCTCGATAGGAAGCATACAAAATATCAAAGTACACTGGAGAAAAGCAAATCTTTCGAAAACTGATCGAGCACATAGATGCAGGAATGGCAAGGGATGAGTTTAAAATCAGCATCCTTGACTCTTTGATGATGCTAAAGCGAGCCTGGGATCAAGTTAGTCCAACCACCATCTGAAACGGCTTCAAAAAGGCAGGCTTTGTGCCTACTGCATTGACTGGCAGCGACTGTAAAACTACAAGTGCTGACATTGCTGGTCCAGAACCACTTCTCTCCAGGCTGTTCAAAGAGTTGAACATTCTGGATGAAGACTATTTCAACGTGGATGCCGATCTTCAAACATCAAGTGATGACATCCCACTCACCGCCCCATCAACATCATCATCAACAGCAACAGTCACCTATGAGGGAGAGTCTGACGACAATGATGACTGTGGCGAACCGACAAAGGTGATCACCAGCAGAGGAGTCTTAGCTTGAGTGCAAACATTAAACTCCTACTGTTTGCAGGTTGGCGCTTCCAGTGACTCTCTCGTTCATCAACTTTCTGTGTTCACAGAAGCCTTGGCTTCTCCTGAGCCACACACACTTGGCTAGTGCAAAGACTCAAACCACAGTCCCGCATTTCTTCAATAAGAGGACCAATCAGAAAGATGAGGAAAATGGCAGAAAAGACAGGGAGGATAGTGACACGGGAAGACAGAGTGACATAGGTATGCAGGGTGACATAGGTATGCAGGGTGACATAGGCTTGCAGAGTGACATAGGCATGCAGAGTGACATTGGCATGCAGAGTGGCATAGGTATGCAGGGTGACATAGGCATGCAGAGTGACATAGGCATGCAGAGTGACATTGGCATGCAGAGTGACATAGGCATGCAGGGTGACACAGGAAAACAGAGTGACATAGGCATGCAGAGTGACATAGGCTTGCAGAGTGACATAGGCATGCAGAGTGACATTGCAGAGTGACATAGGCATGCAGAGTGACATAGGCATGCAGAGTGACATAGGCATGCAGAGTGACATAGGCATTCAGAGTGACACATGCAGGAAAACAGAGTGACATAGGCATGCAGAGTGACATAGGCATGCAGTGACATAGGCATGCAGAGTGACATGCATGCAGAGTGACACAGTCATGCAGGGTGACATAGGCATGCAGAGTGACATAGGCATGCAGAGTGACATAGGCATGCAGTGACATAGACATGACAGGCATGCAGAGTGACACACATCATGCATGCAGTGACATAGGCATGCAGAGTGACATAGGCAGGGTGACATAGGCATGCAGAGTGACATAGGCATGACATAGGCATGCAGTACACAGTAACATAGACATGCAGAGTGACACAGTCATGCAGGGTGACATAGGCATGCAGGGTGACACATGCAGTCATGCAGGGTGACATAGGCAGCAAGGCATGCAGAGTGACATAGGCATGCAGGGTGATATAGGCATGCAGAGTGACATAGGCATGCAGAGTGACACAGTCATGCATGCAGTCATGCAGAGTGATAGGCCTGCAGGCATGCAGTGACATAGGCATGCAGAGTGACATAGGCATGCAGAGTGACATAGGCATGCAGGGTGCAGAGTGACATAGGCATGCAGGGTGACATAGGCATGCAGAGTGACATAGGCATGCAGAGTGACATAGGCATGCAGAGTGAGTGACATAGCATGCAGTTCAGAGTGACATAGGCATGCAGGTGTAGGCATGCATAGGACATAGGCATGCAGAGTGATACAGTCATGCAGAGTGATACAGTCATGCAGCATGCAGGTGACATAGGCATGCAGAGTGACATAGGCATGCAGAGTGACATAGGCATGCAGAGTGACACAGGCAGCACAGTGGCATAGGCATGCAGAGTGACACAGACATGCAGAGTCACACAGGCATGCAGGGTGAGTGACATAGGCATGCGGGTGACATAGCCATGCAGAGTGACACAAGTGCATGCAGGGTGACATAGGCATGCAGGGTGACATAGGCATGCAGAGTAACATAGGCATGCAGAATGACATAGGCATGCAGAGTGACATAGACATGCAGAGTGACATAGGCATGCAGGGTGACATAGGCATGCAGAGTGACATAGGCAGGCATGCAGAGTGAGATAGGCATGCAGAGTGACATAGGCATGCAGAGGGTGACATAGGCATGCAGGGTGACACAGGCATGCAGAGTGACATAGGCATGGATGGAGGGTGACACTGGGATAAGGGGTGACATAGGAAGACATAGTGTTGATAGCGACGATGTGAAAATTACAGGTTCTGAATCTCCTGAGCCACAGGTATTTACACCAACAAATGAAAGATGGCGTCTCAGATCATCACATTATCTTCGACTTCCCGTACCCCAGTTTTTGCCATTTCGAGCCTCAAAGCCCAAGCTCTCCAAACCGCTCTCAACCAATAGAATCATTAGGGACGGCAATTGTTTTTACAGAGCAATTAGTTTTGAGATCTGTGGCACAAAAAAAACTACCACCCTGAGATTCGAGCCCAAATCGTGGATTTCATGTGTAAAAATGCAAAGGCGTTCTCTAACTATGCTAACTTGGACCTTGCGATTATCTCAACACTACCCGAAACCACTGAACTGAGATCATGGGCGACTGATGTCGAGATATACGCCGCAGCAACCTTTCTCCAAACGATGATTGTGATGTACACTGTGGTAGATAAAACATCCAGGGGTTGGTTGCCCCACCATCCGCTTTTTCCCGTCTTTGGTTCAACTCCCAACAAAGAGAAAATTTATTTGTCCAACCTTTGTGGTCACTTTGAGCGGATGACAGATGTATTTGAGTTCTTTCTGTTTCATTAACTTGGTTCAACTCTCAACATAGAGAACATTTATATGTCAAACCTTTGTGGTCACTTTGAGCGTGTGACTAACATTATTTGAGGTGTCTTTCAGTTTCATTAACTTGGGTCAGTCACTGACAGCAGAGAATGGCCTTTTTTTTCAATTTTTTTTTTGTCCTAATGAAAGTCGGATGAGAGAGAGAGAGAGAGAGAGAGAGAGAGAGAGAGAGAGAGAGAGAGAGAGACAGACAGAGAGACAGAGAGAGAGAGAGAGAGAGACAGACAGAGAGAGAGAGAGAGAGAGAGTTCAAAGGATGGCTTCTCCTATACCTACAATGACGAAGAATATAATTCATTTTGGTTTTATCTTTGTTTCTTTGTCGTCGTTTTTTTTTCTCATTTCCATAATGTTGTTGTTGTTGTTGTTGTTGATTTCATTAATTTTGTGACTTTGAACTATTTTACGATTGCCTGCCTTTTCTCCAGAATCTAAAAAGTGTGAGCGTACGTTCTAGTGCGTGAAAGCCCTCTAATGTTGAACACTTTTTGTTCAGCAATCTATACATTTAATGAGTTAATACAAAAACCAATGATCAATGGCAAATTTTTTTTTTCCTCACAGAGAAAAAAAACAAACAAAAAATCCTTGACAATCAAAATCAAAGGGGTTAAAATGACTTTGAACTGTTCCTTTTTTCCTTCAAAGTGTTCACATTAGGAGACTAGTCCTGTAATTTGTACCACCCTGTCCTTGATAAAGAATCAATGGTCTTAGTGAAGTATGATCCATATATGTGTCCATTTCTGCAAAAATCAGGCTTATGCCCCCACAATTCTATTTTCTTTTTACTTTGACTTTAATAAGTCTTTAAGTGATTCCACACTTTATGAAGCCAAAATCTAAAAATGGAATTTTTTGGGCATGAGACTGATTTTCGCAGAAATGGACACAGACTATGACAGGCAGCGCCTGTGTATGTTAAACGTTCAAAAGCATCTCTCTCTCTCTCTCTCTCTCTCTCTCTCTCTCTCTCTCTCTCTCACACACACACACACACACACACACACACACACACACACACACACACACATGTGCACAATAACAGAAATAACCACATCAGGGTCCTTTCACAGAGGACAAAGGCTTCACACACAGACACACAGCACCAGCGAAAATGCTATGTCATTTCAAAAGGAGTATCAAAGACTGTCAATATAAGAAAGACAAACTCAGCTTAACCAAAACAAAGGAAGGTAACAACTCCCTTTTTTTTTTTTTTTTTTTTTTTTTTTGTAGTGTGCATTTTATTGAAGTAATTTGTACTGAGGTCTTGGTCACTCAAACAAAATCTCGGATAAGCGAAACCATTTTACATGTATTGACGTAATTTGTTCTGTGGTCTCGGTAAATCAAACGAAAACTCGGATAAGAGAAACTATTTTTCAAAAACTTTATCTTATTGGATGTCGGATAACATAAACATCGGATAGGAAAAAAAAAAAAAAAAAAAAAAAATTCCCCTGGCAGTTTCTCTTATGAGAGTTCGACTGTAGTCTTTCGAATGAGACTATAAGCCGAGGTTCCGTGTGTGAACGCACGCATGACATCTTCTACACATCGTACACACGTAGAAACCCATCACCAACTTTCGGAAGAGACGGCTAGTTTCGCTGTTGGTATGGATGTCACATCTACACATAACATGCACCCTGCGAGAGAAATTGAAAACAATGAAGGAAGTAAGGAAAATGAGTTAACGATATTGACTGGACGACATGGGAAACGACTGAATGAAGCGCCGACAAGGCGCTGTATAAATGCTATGTTTATTATCATTATCATTATTATTGTTTTTATTATTATT
>JADBJO010000486.1:27500-32500 GCA_016801955.1 Conus betulinus
GCCTTTCTAGAATTACCCCCATATTCCAAAATGGAGGAGCACATTTGCGCTATTTGTTATGTCCATAAAGCTTGTGGCACCTGCTCGTTTTCGGTATACGATCGTTAACTATTAGGGTTAGTGTTGGTAAACAAATATCGTCGTTACTATCGTCAACGTGAACATGGTTTTATGCTGCAAATGCATTTTTCCCATTCAAAAAAAAAAAAAAAAATGTGCAAGTGAAAAAAAAACAACAACATAATCAGCGTTCTTCAGGGACCTGTTTCAAATGATAAAACAGCGACGCTTTAATATCATATCAGAGTAATACAGTTTCATAAAATGCAGTAAAATTAGCAAGGAATCAACAAAGGAAAAAAAGGGGGGAAAGGGAGCAAACGAGAGAGAGAGAGAGAGAGAGAGAGAGAGAGAGAGAGAGAGAGAGAGAGGGGAAGAAAAGGTGAGGGACAGGGAAGGAGGAGGGGTGTTATAATAACGCCTACGCAAAAGTTCTGAGACTGTGTGGAAGAAAGGGATATAGGAGAGTGATGTGTAGAGGGATTGGTGGGGAGTGAGTATGGGGATGGAAGTTCGTGGGCGTGTATAAGTTTGAGTAAACATTTCCCTAAAATATCTTATGCAAAATAGATCCACCGTCTCTCAATTAACCCAATTCTTGTACACAGCATTTTAACTTTCTATTATTATTTTCATTTTATCTATTTTCTTTTTTTTTTTTTTTTTTCTTTTTTTTTTTTTTTTTTTTTTGCTAAATGATTTAATTCGAATTACAAAATGTATACAGATTAACCTTTAGCGGTTGACGTTTTTTACTACACAGACCCGACCGTGCGGATCGCCCAGGACTCACATTTTGTTGAGGCTTTTCCGTGCTTATCCCTATTGTTTATCCCTATTCAGATCACGCGCGTTTTGTAAGACCCACACCTGATAAAGAGCGGTTCAGCAGCTTATTCCACCCCCGATGGCGTGGGTCATGTGCAACCCATTAATGTATGGGTCCTGGGGGAACCACGACTAATTACACTGATAATTAATTGTGCCCACACATGAAATTTCTGTGACGAACGGCTTTTAAGATCGTTGACAAACTCCTAAGATTTCGTGAGCATAGCTCTCTCCGTTCATAAGACATGTTTTTTTTTTTTTTTTTTATTCAGTCACTGGGTCATGGAAGATCCGGGAAGCACAGTAATGTAGGATAATGAATCAGTCTTAGCAGACAAGCCGACCATGACCGGAAGAACTCTTTAATGCTTACGAATAAGATCCAGGAAGTTATCTTGTAACATAACGCTCGCGTCTTCATCAGCTCGTCGGAGTCACCGACACGCCATCACTCGTCTCTATTTAAAAAATAATACATGGTGGCGGCAGGTAAGCTCGAACCGATCGTATAAATCATGGAACTAGCCGAAGAAAATCCTGTTCATCGCCATCCAAACCTGCCTCTGCGGAAACCTTTTGATGATCGCCGATCAACTGGCCCAAGTGGCGTCAACGCTTCGATAGCTACCGGATTGCGTCAGGCCTCGCACTCCGAAGTCGCACATAGCAAATTGGTACATTTCTGTATGCAGTGGGAGACTGTGCCGATGATATTTTACAAACGACAAATGTAAATGAAGAAACTGTTGCACATGACGATCTAAAACAAGTGTTTGAAACACATTTTGGTGATCGCAAAAAATGTGGTTGTAGAACGTGCCAAATTCAATAAACGTGTTAAGAAACCAGAAGAACCAACTGACAGCTTCATTCAGGACTTATAACAAATGGCTGAAGAATGTGAATATGGACCTTTGAAAGATGAATTGATTCGTGACAGTAATGTTGTAGGGGTCATTGATGATGATCTTTCAAATATTCTGCAAGCAAAAGCCAAACTCACTCTCACTGAAGCTGCGCAAATCAGCAGACAAACCGAAGAAAGAAAAACAAAGGCAGCCCATTATCAGAGGAAATGACAGAACTGAATTCGTAAAGAAAAAGATCGACTACCGACCTCATCCATCAACTTCAAAGAGCTCCAAAGAAAATAAACTTGGGCAGTCTGATCACTGTAAATGCTGTGGCAGAGAACCACACAGACGTGACATCTGCCCTGCCAAAGATGCCATCTGTAGTTCCTGAAGAAAAAAGAGGTCACTACAAAGTGGTCTGTCGATCGACAAAACCAAAACCAGTCCATGAACTTGTCGAAGATGATTACTCTCTTCATCAGATGATTTTTTAGGATATATTAATAGCATTCATGATAATGATGACATCTGGTCAGCAGAAATTCTCGTCAATGGCAAGCCAGACATTTTCAAGTTGGACACTGGCGCTTGAGTCTCAGTCAGTGGAGAATCATGGGTGAAAGAGAAAAAGCTGAATAAAACAAATAAAATACTGAAAGGTCCAGGAGACACACCATTAGAAGTGATGGGCACGATCCAGGCGACACTCCAGAACAAGGAAAACAAGATCACTGAGACACTTTATGTGCTGAAGGGGCAGCCACATTCGCTCCTTGGCAAGTCAGCATGCGTAAAACTAGATTTAGTCAAGCGTGTTGAATCCGTCTCGGAAAAATCTGTACCAGACTACAGAAACATTTCCCTCAATTGTTCAAAGGTCTTGGCTACATCCCAAAGCCATACAAGATCAATCTAAACGCTGACACCGAGCCAGTGTATATTTTCACCCCTCGCAAAATTGCTCATCCACTCATTCCTAAGGTTAAAAAAGAAATTGATCGAATGCTGGAAGTAGGAGTAATCTCTCCTGTTACAGAGCCAACAGACTGGTGTTCAGGAATACTGGTCGTTCCAAAACCAAATTGCTCTATCAGACTGTGCGTTGATCTGACTCACTCAATAAATCAGTTCAGCGAGAAAAACATCCTTGCACTCAGTCGATGAAAGTCTCGCAAAGCTGGCCAATTCAAAAGTTTTCACACCAAACTTGATGCTAAAAGTGGATTTTGGCAAATCCCACTCGCAGAGAAGTCTAAATTATACACCATTTTGTCACTCCTTTTGGTACATATTGCTTCAATCAATCGCCTACCATTCGGCATCAGCTCTGCAAATGAAATCTTTCAGCGAGCCATGTCTGAAATCCTCAGGGCCAGAGAAGGATCAGGAGTCATTTGCCACATGGACGATGTCCTCGTCCATGCAGTTGACCAGGAAACTCATGACCAAATATTCCGAGAAGTTCTACAAGTTCTGCAAGATGCTGGATTAACGCTTAATGAAAAATGCGAGTTCTCCAAAGCATCTGTGAAATTCCTTGTCATGTTGTTGATACTTCAGGAATTCATGCTGATCCTGACAAAATAAAGGCCATCATGAATTTCCCAGTCCCCGCAACGATCACAGAATTGCAGCGCTTCATGGGCATGGTCAACCAATTGGCCAAATCTACTCCCAATTTGGCAGAACTGAATGCACCACTCCGGCAACTGCTCCACAAAGACACTGCATGGCTATGGGGTGAACCTCAAAAAACAGCTTTTCAGCAAATAAAAAAGCTACTGACTTCAACCCCAGTGCTTGCACATTACTATCCCAAGCACAAAACAATCATCGCAGTTGATGCCTCTGGAACAGACGTTGGTGCAGTTCTTCTTCAAATACAAGAAGACAGATCACGTCGTCCGGTCAGCTTCATCTCAAGGTCACTCAATGACGCAGAGAAAAACTATGCAACAATTGAGAAAGAGGCACTTGCAGCAACCTGGGCATCAGAAAGATTCAACGAATACATTCAGGGTCTCGAGTACACGATCGAAACTGACCATAAACCTCTTGTCTCACTTCTGAGCACCAAAGAAATCGCCAAGATGCCACCCAGGATACTGCGTTTCCGCCTACGGCTCCTGAGATATAATCCCACAGTGATACATGTCTCAGGGAAAGAGTAAACAACAGCTGACGCTCTATCACACGCACCTGCAAGTCCACCTGAAGAAACAGACATCGATTTCCTTGAGCTCACTGTGGTAAACGCCAAAAAAGCTATTGAAATCTTGCCAGTATCATCTCAGAAACTGGAGGAAATCAGAAAACTACAAAAAGCTGATGCTGAAACAGCTCAAGTCAGAGAGTACTGTAGAACAGGTTGGCCAACCTTCATGCCAGAATCTCTACTACTGAAACAGTACTGGACTAATCGACAACACTTCACAATCGTCGATGATCTCCTCTTGTCCGATGATTGCATTGTCATGCCCAGAGAGTTGATTCTGGACACCCTGAGTCGACTATATGAAGGTCATTTGGGTATTACCAAATATCGAGCACTCGCATAGACTTCAGTTTGGTGGCCAGATGCTCTACCTGTACAAAACTCCGACCAGAGCGTAAGGAACCCCTTCTACCGTCATCTTTCCCAGAAAGACCATGGTCGCAAGTAGGGATGGATCTCTTCGAGCTCAACGGAAAAACCTACATTGTGGTGGTCGACTACTTTTCCAGATGGCCTGAAATACGTTTGTCTTGAGACACAATCCAGCAAAGAGACCATCACAAAGATCAAGAGCATCTTTGCAGCTCACGGCATTCCAGATATTGTGATCTCAGACAATGGTCCACAATTTTCGAGTTTCGATTTCGGAAAATTTGTTGCAGAATATGGTTTAACCCACACCACAAGCTCACCCAGATATCCTCAAAGTAATGGAGAAGCCGAACGCACAGTGCAAAACCATTAAAAAGCTCCTGAAGAAATCCCAAGACCCGTACATTGCTCTACTCATGTACAGGGCAATTCCACTACAGGATGGCTACTCCCCAAGTGAGCTACTCATTGGAAGAAAATTGAAAACCAAACTTCCCAGAAACCCGTCAAATCTTGCCCCAGAAACACCAAACATGAAAAAAAATACAAGAAAAAGAGAAGACAACGAAAGAACAACAGCGTCAAAACTGCAACAAACGGCATGCAACGAAAGAAGCTGCACCACTGACAAAAGGCAACACCGTGTTTGTCAAGGACATGGCAACTCC
>JADBJO010000486.1:37500-62500 GCA_016801955.1 Conus betulinus
CTCTGTCTGGCTTATCTGACACAAAATGCACAACACGACATTTCATCACTTTGCCACTTTCAGGGTAATACACAAGGTATGCAGGACTGTAACCATCATATCCTACAAAGATACCCTTAGTGCATCGTGAATCAAGTTTGCGCTTGAGCTGGGAATATGCATAGCACTCTGTTCCAAAAATTCTCATGTTTGAGATGTTTGGTTTTCGACCAGTCAAACCTTGGTATGGAGTTTGGTTTATCCTTGCATTGTAACATCGGTTACGATTGTACACAGCAGTGTGCACAGCAGCATATGGCCACATCTCTTTTGGAAGGTTCTTTGAATCAGCATGCATCTTCCCATCTCAAAAATAGTGCGCCATTTCCTCTCAGCTGCCCCGTTTTTGTGTGGGGAGTAAGGAGCTGAGGTTTCATGCCTTATCTGATTTTTCCTGAGGATTTCTTTAAACTCCCTTGAGGTAAACTCAGAACCGTTATCAGATCTAATGGTTTTCACCTTGCCAAAAGGTGCAGAATCAGCCAGAAACTTTTCTGTGGCTTTGATCGTTTCACTTTTGCATGTCATGAAATACACAAATGACGCATCAGAATAATCATCTCTGTGAATGTGATGGCATACTTGAAACCTTCATGGGATGCTGGTGTGACCGGTCCAGCAAGATCAGTGTGCACTAACTTTAGAGGACAAGTTGCACGAGTGCGTGTTGTTTTGCTGATGTTGTTTGTCATTTTTGCCCATGACATGTTTCACAATCATGCTTACCCTTGCCTGTAATTTTCATGCCATCAACAACACCTTCTAGCTTCAACACATCAGAAAAATTACAGTGACCTAGAGTTTGATGCCAGACATTCAAATCCTGTGTTAAACTAACATTATCAACATCACATTCCTCTGAGACAGTCTTGAGGTAAATACAATCTACCTTGCTTTTCGATTTTGAATTTGGCTTCACCTTCATACACAAGGCTTGCTGTTTCAGGTTCAAATATCACACTCGCACCTTTGTTTGTCGCTGCCTGAACAGAGAATATGTTCTGTGGAAAAGTAGGTACATACAATGCATCATTCAGAGTAAGACTGACTAGATTTCCACTGACATCTTTGACAGTTACATGTGCGGTACCTCTTTGCTTTGCTAGATTGTTTTTGCTTTCACCATTCGCAAGCTCGATGAAATGGTCCTCTGGTTTGAAAGAATTTTCAAACGAGCTGAACAAAGTCTTGTCATTGAGTAGATGGCTTGTAGCACCACAATCAACTAGTAACTTGGTAGGGTTTTCTTATCTCCTGTCTGCTCCCTTCGTTCATCTTGAAGAGAAAAGAATGTTCTGGATCTGGATCAGTGGAGTCAGGATTGTCGCTCACAGTGTTGGCTCCCTCCTTTACCCCTTTACCGCTAGTCTTGCTTTTATGACGGCAAGCTTGGTCGGTGTGTGATGCATTTTTGCAATGACTACACCACATTTTCTTCTTCTTGCAATCACGTGAAGATGTCCGTAAGTTCCACATTTGAAGCATTGACGTAATTCACGATTGCTGTCAGACGATTTGTGCTTCATTTTCAGAAGTGAATATTCACCCATGGCTGCTGACACTCGAGACTTCTCCGTCTCCTCAAAGCTGCGGAGAGAAACTTTAAATTCGCTGAAGTCATGTTTCTCTCTTGGGACTGAGTGACAACAGTGACAAATGACTGGAACGATTCTGGTAGCCCCTTCAGAACCATTGCTATTAAAAACTATCACTCACTGTCTCTCCAGCACTTCTCAGGGCGATTGCAGCTGCTTCTGCACGGATGATGTAATCTGTCACTGTCTCTGATGGTTTCATCTGCAGGCTTGTCAGTTCTGTGTAAAGACTGATAATTCTCGGTGTAGACGAGCCTGCATAATGCTGCCGAAGAATTCTCAGAGCTTTTTTTCTTCCATCGTCTGCTGCATCATGCATTACAAGTGACAAACTCTTTGTCGTCTATGAGCTGAACAAGTTCAGCAAAAGCTTCTTCATTTTTATCTACATCAATTTCTTCACCATCGTCTGCCAGGATCACATCTTTTAGCTTACGAAGTTTCATATAAGCTAAGAGAATTTCACCTCCCAGTGATCATAATGTCTCTCGTCGCCGTCGAAAAACAGTTTGCCTCGTGTACTGGGCCCATAACCTGTTAGAATTCCAGCCATAACGAACGACAAAAGCCCACTTTAGTCACTGGATTAAATTTATTCAGTCACAATAACAGTAGATAATCCATTTATGCAGAACACAAGAGGAAGAAGAAAAACAGCAGTTACTGTCAAGACGACGTGGCTATCTCAAAGTGCACATCATATATACGTCATAAATAAATAATCAAAACTATGACGTAACATTAATCTGACATAAGCTTTTCATTGACGTCACAGTGTCAACAATCAATAATTCATGCGATCGAAAATAGAATACGGGTAGGAATTGAAGTCGTGACACGTCCGAGGCATGCGCAAGCTGGATCGTTTGATTTATTTGCCTGGAAGGCTTGTTTTATGACGTATTTCTTCCACTGGCTGTGCGCCCATGGCTGCTGTTTGCGAAAGGGCGTCCATGGTTGCAAACTGTCTCTTATCTCTTAGAAAGCTCGTATTTCCCGATCCCAGCCCACGACTTCAACACACGTGTACCACCCTCCACTCTCCCACTATCCCCGCATTCCTCGAACCCTCAATGCTGCGTGACCTCCTGCATCTCTCCTCCCAACGACAAAGTATGTGCACGACACCTGCCACCTAATTTGCAACTCGACTTTACTTCATTTTATATAAGTGCTGTAATGCGATCTCAGTTGATCACAAGATCGCGCATCCTATCTCAAAATCCTTAATGATAGCGCAGCACGATCATGGATTCGTTCTCGGGGCAACCCACCTCCTCCTGCATCCCACCTCCCCTCCCTTCTCCCACCCCCTCACCTCTCTCATTCCGTCACGATTTCCCTCCCCTCTCGCTCTGTAAACTCTCTGATGACTATTACAATTTGAACTATGGGACAAAGAGCGAAAACTAATGAAGCCTTTCTTGCAATGATACTACACTGTTTCCCAGTTCAGTACTCTTTGCTAGATTCTCGGTCTAAAGATACACGAAACTTTAAGATACTCGTCGTTGCGCGTAATTCCAGTTTGTCCCATTTACTAATAGCGTCACACACACACACACACACACACACACACACACACACACACACACAGCGAGAGAGAGAGAGAGAGAGAGAGAGAGAGAGAGAGAGAGAGAGAGATGTTCATTATAAGTAGTCAAAACAAAAAAAATCAGCGAACAGCTGGCCATGAGACATGGCAACAAAGGGGAAGTGGCTCTTGCGGAAATGAGTAGAAAGAAAAATCTCTTAAGCGTCACCTCCCTTTTTTGTCTGCTGGGAAGGTCAGCACTCGGTCTATCGCAGTAAATATGCCACGTTCATTTTTGGTTTTTAATTTGGTAGCTCAGCCGTCATTATTGACTATTATTAACCAGCCATGACAACAGAAAGAATATTTAGATTTCTGTCTTCACGGCTTTTATGACAACTGTAGGCCAAATGGTGACTAAATTGGAAATGAAATGAGGCAGGGAACAACGAACAGTAAACAAGTGGGGTAGTTTTTGCTCCATAAGGAAAAACCTAACACAGAGTAACTTTTAAATTCAAGACTGGCACAGCCTTTTAAACTTGAATAAAGTCAGACAAATACAAAAACGAACAATCTAATAGGGGGGGGAAAACAAGGCGCAGGATGTAAAAACAACTGAAAATTGTCTTCATAGTAATGACTTGGAAAAAGTTTGAACTTAAGGATTAGATTGTTCGCTTTTTTTTCACATATGGATTGTTGACTAGACAGAAATACTATTTCAAACAGTAAACAAAAAATTGTGGCATCTGAAGTTCAGGTTTGGTTGGGGTTTTGGGTGAGTCTACGGCTGAAGTTAACATACGTGTAGATGTAATGACTTTTTATGAGCTTGACTCGAAGTTTTGTGACAAAATAGGCGTCTGAGCGTGACGCTGATTGACCAGTGTCTAAGTAGTGACTTGGGCGGGGGAGGAAGCATCCTCGGTTCCACTATGTTTATAAATTTGCAGGCAAAATCGTAATTCAGAGGCCCCCTGGCCATCATGTGGACTTCATTGATTGGTACTATTTTAGACAGCATGGCGCAGCTTCGTGAGATTACTAATCGATGAGATCAATACAAAGGGAGAGTTTAAGTCTTTTCTGTGTTAAGTCGTTCTCACCAAACAGCAGTGCCCCACATTAGTGCTCCCAAGTCATGAACATACCCCCCCCCCCCCCCCCCCCCCCCCCGCCTCCTCCTATGCCCCCCACCCCCCCTTCTTTTTTTCCCCCACTCCCTCCTCATCTCCACTCCCTCTCCCGCACCCACCCCTTAAGCTGAAATCAAAATTATGTCTGACACATACAGCGCAAATCTTCGCTAATCCCTAAGTATATGACAGAGTCATCAGCATAATGATGTTGTCGTGAACAGGAGAAGAAGAAGAAGAACAGATGTGCGTATCTATTTTCATGTTTTATGACTTGAGAATACCCTCTGAAAGTTTTTGGACTGTGTCGCTGTCACTGAATATCAGAAGTCAGGTATGTGTGTTCACCCATAACATGACCAAAGATTGCGTTAACAGCTGTTTGATCAAGGAACACATTCGAGGTTTAATCATCACTTCGGTTTCTCACATTTGCTCCCAGACTTTGCCTCTCAAGGTGCCTCACAAGCAGACAATGCACAGTAGATCTACAGCCTCAGAACTTAAATATTGGAGTACAGTCTCAATGCCATTGACAGAACTTAAATATTGGAGTATAGCCTCTATGCCATTGACAGAACTTAAATATTGGAGCAGAGCCTCTATGCCATGGACAGAACTTAAATATTGGAGTATAGTCTCTATGTCACTGACAGAACTTAAATATTGGAGTATAGCCTCCATGCCATTGAAAGAACTTTTAAAATATTGGAGTATAGCCTCTATGCCATTGACAGAACTTAAATATTGTTTTGGAGTATAGCCTCTATGCCATTGACAGAATTCATGTCCAGCAGGATGCCTCTTCTGAAAAGCATTGCAAATCTTGTCTGAAATGACATTTGTTTTGTGTGTGTGTGTGTGTGTGTGTGTGTGTGTGTGTGTGTGTTTGAGACTGCAGTTTGAGAGTCAGTACATGATTTGAAAAAGTGCGTATTTCTCTCTCCCCCCCCCCCCCCCCCCCACCCCCCCCCCCCACCTCTCTCTCTCTGTCTGGTCTCTCTCTCTCTCTCTCTCTCTGTGCATGTGTGTGTGTGTTGTGTGTGTGTGTGTGTGTGTGTGTGTGTGTGTGTGTGTGTGTGTGTGCAAGAGACAGACAGACAGAGAGAGGGCTAGAAAAGCTGAGAGAGAACTGGACTTGTGCTTCTGACACCATCATACACTTTATAATGTCTGAATGAATCCCACTTCTGACACCATCATACACTTTATAATGTCTGAATGAATCCCACTTCTGACACCATCATACACTTTAAAATGTTTGAATGAATCCCACTTCTGACACCATCATACACTTTATAATGTCTGAATGAATCCCACTTCTGACACCATCATACACTTTAAAATGTTTGAATGAATCCCACTTCTGACACCATCATACACTTTATAATGTCTGAATGAATCCCACTTCTGACACCATCATACACTTTATAATGTCTGAATGAATCCCACTTCTGACACCATCATACACTTTATAATGTCTGAATGAATCCCACTTCTGACACCATCATACACTTTATAATGTCTGAATGAATCCCACTTCTGACACCATCATACACTTTATAATGTCTGAATGAATCCCGCTTCTGACACCATCATACACTTTAAAATGTTTGAATGAATCCCGCTTCTGACACCATCTAATGTTCATAGCCAGATCGGAACATAGCGTTACTTTCACACGGAGCTACTGCATACAGTTCAGTGAGAGTTGCATACCAGAATTTGTACATGAAAGTATGTTACAGTAACCCCACCCCTTGCCCCACTAACGTCAGTGCTAGGGTGGATCCACCAATTGGACCAGCATTGAGGGTTCCTATCGTTCACACAGAGGAGGATATTTCATTCAGAGTTTAAAAAACGAATAAAGGAGGTGATTTTGTCATGGCTTTTATGTGATTGACATAGCAAGAAATGCATATCCTTATCTTTATATTAACAGTTGCTCTACTAAACCAAAAAGCACAGTTTTTTTTAACCATCACACTGTGCCAAATTCTGGAATATACTGTCTGAGCTATCAAAAGAAAAAGCTAGAGATATTTAACAATAGGTTTCTGGACAGTGACCCTCTCATGAATAATGTTTAACCATGATTATGATGAGTAAGAATGACCAAGAACTGAAATGGGCACAAAGGCCGCAAGGTTAGTACCAAGCATAAAGGGGCATTTATTAAACCGTTTGGCCTGTCTGTTTATTCTTAGGCTCTCAAGATCCTGTAATTTGTAAAATTATGTTTGATACATTGTGTTGTTTCTCTGTCATTCAGATATATTGTATTGTTTTTATGTTGTACAGCGTCTGACTTCGCCATCAGCATGAGGAAGTTTCCCAAGTCCAGGAATTACAGGAGCTTACTCAGCACAGGCATCAAAGCAGTGCTGGTTGTGGAGGGTCTTTTCCTTGTGGGCACGTATGCTCTGTGGAATCGAATGAACTCATCCCGAGGTCTGTGTGTGTGTGCTTTGGTTGATTGTTTTACTCTGTGCAGATTGTCAGTCGGAAGAATTTTAATTGACATTTTTTTTTTGGTTGTTTTTGTGTCTCAGTTTCTTTGCTCTGTGTCAGGCTACCTTTATTTTTGTTTGTAACAGAATACCAGTTTTCACTTGGCCAGCGTTCATATACCCCATTCCACCATAATTTTCCCTCCCCTTTCCTCCACATACCTCTTTCCGCAGACAAATGTCAGATTTTTTTTATGTATGTGAATATAATTGAGGAAAATTGATAGTTTTTTTTTTTTTCAAGATCAGCTTTGTACTATGGTCTTGAAGGTCAATTTGAAATTGGGTCAGCAATAAGGATGATTTTGACTTGATTGCATGCACACACACACACACACACACGCACACACACACACACACACACACACACACACACACATGAACTGCACCAACTTGTGCATCTATTTTTTGGTTTACATTCATGTGATTTATGCATCTTTTGCCCATGCATGACTGCTTTCTCAGAATCAAATTACCGTTTTATTTGTTTCATTATGTGTATTATAATCTGAATGAGAAAAAAAGCTACAGATATATCCATTCCAGTCTGAGGTTGCATGACAGGTGTGTTCTCTAAGCTTGCTTTCATACATTATCCTGGCATCAACCATGCCTTAGAGATACAGACATCTGCAGTGTTGGTCAGGAAATCTGGGTAGCACTCTCAGAAATCCATCCACTTAGTGGATGAAAAGCAACTGTGGGGTCCCCAGACTTCCCAACTACGCAACTTAGCAAACTCAGCTCTGGGTAGGAGCAAAGTTGGGATGGAAAATCCCACATGGCTCTGATGGGAATCAAATGCACAACCTCCCAGCTGGGAGTATGTGACGCTGACCACTTCACCACAGCGGCTAGTTTGGCACCAATATTGTTCTCACTTGGGCTGTAGGCAACATGACTGCTGACCGGTTCATCCGGAATGCCATTAACAAAAAAGAAAAGTATTACAGGGTGTGCATTCCTTATTCAGATCTCAAACTAAACATCTTAAGACATGTTTAAGACATGGTAATGCTTAATTAAAGGAACAACAGATTGACAATTGAGTCTTTCAAATTGATCTAGTTGTTAAGAACTGTCTCCCGTTCTCTGCTGGAATCATAGTTTCCTTTTATAAGCTCTACAGACTACCATCTGGTCATGTGTGTTCCTTCTACATTCTTACCTTTTAAAGTGTGAAAAGTTCCACCATACATATGGAGTGATAAAACCATTAAGGATATAGAAACATTATATGGAGTGTATGGATTTATAGGCATGATATTAAGCATTTTACTGCAGACTATGTGAAAAACTTTTCTGCAGTTGATACACTTGCTCTGATTGTTCAGTTGAATTGAATGAAATGTGAATCATAAAGAAATTTCTTCTAGATGGATTCTTTTAGTTTCAGAAACTGACTTGATTTAGGACCTACGTGAGTGTCATACACAGAATTATTCAAATCAGAGAATTAAGGTTGTAGTGGTGAGAATGTGCCATTGTCTTTGTGCTGTACAAAAAAAAAAATTAGCCTTTCCCACCACTGATGATTGGCTTAATTACTGCATCTTTAAAACCAGTCCAGTTTATCTGCAATGTTGCTGACTGGGCAGTGGCACACTTCACACCAGTAAGTAACAGGGATGCAAGCAAAGCTGGTGAGCATGTTTTTTATAAGGAAAGAGATAACACAGGAGGAAAAGCCAGCCATTTTGCCCTTCTGGTGAAGGGTAGTGCAGAAAGACTGAACGTGGAAAAAGAAAAATGATAAAGATGGGGAGTGTAATTGTGGGCCAGTTCAATACATCAGTGATTTAATGTAATGTATATTGTGTTTTTTCAGAGTTGTATTGAAAATTGCAGATGGATAGTTGGACAGACAAACAGACAGAAACAAATAGACATGCTAGTCCTGAATGTTGAATGAATATTTGATACTTGTTACAGAATGGTTCTGTTTGTGTTTAACATTTAAATCTGAAACTTTTTTCACAGGTCTGTATCAAACTATCAAGTTCATTAAGATATATGCAGGCGTCATAATGAAATTCATCTTTAGACACAACTTTGGTCAATATTTTGGGTGATGTCATGATTTTTTTTTTTCAAAATGTAAAATTGATAACATAAGTTAGGTTCTATTTCTCGATGAGTTTTTAAACAATTACCAAAAATGGTTGATATATGCATAGGTAAAGTGAGAGTCTATAATTCAAGTCTGGGAGATGGCGGTGATGTCAAGTTGTTAGAGATCTGCTTTCAACAAAAGGAGGCATTGAATCTTATGGCGTTCCTTCTTGCTGCCAAGAATTTGGAGTTAAGAGAAATCATGGGAAATCATGAAAGGCAATACATTCTTTCTTTTAGTCAGTCAGTTGATCAGGGCTAATGCTGGTAGGGGAAAACTGGAGAAGTCACTTAGTCAGGGATTTTCTAAAAGTATTTTTCTACTCTGAGATGTAACTGAAAAAAAAAAGGTTCAAAGTTCAGGAAATTCATGGAGATACTAGAGAGGTAGTCTGTTTTGTTAGCAAATTGACCCAAAAGAAGGTTATCATTTCATCTACCAACTCCCACCATACACATAAAGAATCAAAACACATAAAAGTAATCTGGAAAAAGAAAGTTATGTGCATTTATGAATAATTGTATTTTGTGAGGCTGAAGCATTCTTGAGATAAAAGCAAAAGGAAAGTAGAACATTTCATACATGTTTCATGGATTTTCAACTGCATAAACTGGGGCGTTTGTACTTGACTGGTTTTATTTGTTAGAAAAAAAAAAGAGAGAAAAAAAAAAAAAAATGGTGACTGGGGAAAGATGAAAAATTGTGCATGAAAATTCAGTGAAAAGTAAGGGTATTCACACTTTTAGTGTTGAACACAATTGAATGTTGCAACCCCATATTCCTAAATCACATCAGAACCATGTGGAAATAGTGTCAAGAATAGATCCAAAGGAGGACAGTTTCCATCGGCTCTATTCAGCCCAAAGGATCAACGTATTTTAGTGCAGAACATGGTCTGGCAGCTCTTCTATCTCTGTCACTTCAAAATATGGCGCACATCCTGTGTTCTCTTCCCACTTCCAGGGCTCTAAGGTTCCACACTTGGCTCCAAATACAGTGATATGGATCTCAAAAGACAGCATACACAGGTGATTCTTTGGCTTCAGGTATTTCAAAGACCAGACTGATCAATTATCTCAGCCACATTTGTCATGAGTCATGCCGTGTTTAGTAATTTTTTTTCCCTTATGTTCTGCTTATAACATAGCATTGTACATTCTTTCTCCACTTTTCATGTTTTTTATGATTTCCTGTCCCCCGCCACCAACCTCAATCCTTTACTGGTATGTCATATGCATGTGCAGGTGCGTCTTACTGTCTGTATGTGCGAGTGTTTGCATGTATGTGTGTTTGGGCGCACACTTGCATACACTTACATGTGTAGGCAAACATGTACCTGGTCTGTAAAAATATGAAAATTCTCTCTCTCTTTCTCTCTCTCTCTCTCCCTCCCTCCCCCTCTCTCTTCCCCCCCCCCCCCCCCCCCAATGTGTGTGTCTGCGTGTGTATGTGTGTCTGTGTGTGTGTGTGTGTGTGTGTGTGGTGGTGGTGGTGGTGTTGTTTTCTTTTCATCTTGTGTGTAACATTTTGTTCACTTTGCAGTGAAGCTGAAGAACTGAACTTTTTAAAAGACAGACAGACAGACAGATCAATTTGTTGCTATTATGTGTGCAGATTTCCGATTTAAAGTTTATAACTACTGCCCACCAGTCTTAGAATGTAAGTATGGTTTACTTCATGAAAAAATAATATTTCTATGTTTCTCGCTCTTTGTCTTTATCTTTTTGAGGGTTTTGTCTGTCTGTCTGTCTGTCTGTCTCTCTCTCTCTCTCTCTCTCTCTCTGCCCTGCATCTATCTTGTCTTTTTCTTCATCACCTATTTTCTCTCTGTTTTCTTCTGTTTGTTTGTTTTTTTTAAAAGACATCCTATCATCTCTTTTTTATTTGCTCTTAACTCTTTTCTCTTGATTTTTGTAGAGTTGAGGGATGGGATATTTATTTAACTATTAAGTGTCAAAGTGTTACGGATGGTGCACGGTGTGTGTTTTGCTGTCTGACTCTCGCCTGAAGAAGTTTGGATGTGTATACAACTTTTCCCTACCCACACCACACGAACTTGTTGCCAGGCAACAAGTTAAGTTTCTACTTTTTTCTTTTTGCTGTCTGAGCCATCAAATCGAAAACAAGTGCATAATACATAATAAGGACAATCAGGTATATCAATTAGTTTACGCCACGACCAAAGGGCATGCAACAACACTAGGTACTACACAGTCACAACAACACATTTCTTTTCACACAGCAGGCCAGGCTGGCACCCATGGACAGTCTATGCACTTGGCTGCGTCCAACGCGAATCATACAGTCTTCACACAGATCAGGAGTCTTATGAAAGGAACAAACTTCCAGGAACTCCCACATACCAGGACACACGTCAACACGATGGAAAACGAAACCGCTCACAGAGGTTGGTTCATGGAGTCCTTCCAGGGACTCCTACACAGCAGGAGAAACACAAGTCATGTCCCCAACAAACTCTGAATCCCCTTTCTCACTCCAGCTTCTTGCTGACCTTGCGGACAGCCTTTCGACACCCCCCCCCACAGGGCAGAGGCAGCGGCTGGGCTCGGGCTGCACCCCACACCGGTTGGCAGCGTTCATACCATGTCTACTGATGCTTGGTCAGCCTCTCAATACCCCGGTGGGGTAGAGACAGTGGCTGGGCACAGGCTGCAACCCACATCTGGATGGCAGTCAGTTCCAGGTTGGACACGGGGCTTCACCGACACCTGGGGGAACTGACTGCCAGCAACAACATGCCCTCAGTCTCCTTTCGGCTCTCTGATGAAGTTGCTCGGACAGTAGGTCTGCGGAGACTGAAGGGAAATCTTCGCTCTTCTCACATACACAAAACGCAGATGAGTAGCTGTCAGGTAAACAGGGCAGCTGGTTTTATAGGGTTATCTATTTCTGGTCAAACATGTCCCCAAAATTTGGGACTGGACGAAATATGGTCCGTCACAGTATACATCAAAACCAGAAGCTTGCAAAACCCTCACTTTGCATCATATTCCCTTAGCATGGCCCTTTTTTTTTCAGAACCGTGTTCACATCCAAAAGAAATTTATTTCAGATCTGTTGACTGACTTCTTTATGGGTTTTTAAAAAACAACCAGCCAAAAGCTCATACTTTTCAAGAGATATTTCAACTGACTTCCCTGAGTGTTTTCATTAAGTCAAAGATAAAGGTTCACGTTATTTATTTTACAGAAAATCAAAGGGAACACTGAGTGTGTGTGTGTCCACACATAGCCAGTATGTGTACATTTGTTTGTGCATGTGTGTTCGTGTGTGTGCATATGTGTGTCATAAAGTTTAATGAAGCTTGAACAATACGACACAATTTGTATATCTACCTCATATTTTGACCTCAATGTTGTAATCTAGGTCTAAGGCTGGAAGGTCATGGCAGGCAGCATTAATGTTAGTGGATGTTTCTTAAAAGCCACATAAATGACCTGTGCACCAGCAAAAGTTCTGAATGGTTACTTTTTTCCTACTCCTTGACTCTACATGGTCAGGGTATTATATAAAACATTTAATTGCACAGACAGACAGAAATTTCTTGCACATTTTTGGGGCAGATTGAAGTGATAAGTAAATTGTATGAACATAGTTTGTTTATGGTATATTCAGTTGATATGACATCAATCATGTTTTGAGGTTACAAGATCAAGGAGGTCAGTCATGGATGGGCTTGTATTCATGCCATGTCTGATTTTAATGAAAGTTAATATAGAGTTAATACTCTGAAACCTGCCCAAAGCAGGGAACCTATAAGGAGACAGCGGTGGGAATGTGCCATTGCCTTTGCCCTTTGCACTCAGTTGACCTTTACCACCACTGACCTAATGCCGACTGGCTGCGTATTACCACTCCAGTTTTACCTCAACTCAGCACTGTCCCTTTGCAGGCAGTGGCGAACTGGGGTGACAAGGTTATGGACAAGGTTCAGCTTGTGATTTACATGTGCAGTCTTCACCCTCCACTGGCTATGTTTATCTTGTACAGTTTTTACTCTGTTTCTTTTGATCTCTTCCACTACCCATACCTTCCTGTTCAGTCACTCCACTGCCATCAGAGTGTCATGTACAAACGCATCCATCTCTGTCTTTAAATCCCATACAAACAAAGATTTGCGAGTTTCATTGAAAGTATCAAATAACTGGTGGTTGTATGGGGAACTGTTAAGGCACCCTGTGTGTAATTCTGCAGGCAGCTGTTTATGTATAAGGAACAGGATGAATTCCAGATTGAAAAAAATTTATGTGGTTCCTGAACTTGGAGCAAAGAAGCATTGAGTGTCACATATTCAGATTTTTCCTTGTAATGGATTTTCACATTGGTCGTTTGGTTATGTGAGAAACAAATCATATCTGATGCGTTTGGGTTCAAAAAGAGGCAGAAAGACTGACATTCTACGGAATCGTACTCTTTTCTTGAACACAACCAACACTCCAATACAATATAGAGAAAAATCTTAAATATTACAAGTGTGAAATACAAAAAAAATACTCACTACAATCCAATTTGGTGTTTAAACATTAAATGCCATAACGAGTTGTGGCCTGTCTCAAGGAAAGATTTTTTTTTTTTTTTTTTTTTAAATAAGTCTTGTGATTCAAGTCATGAGGTTTCATTGCATGAGCGCTTCTTTCTGTTAAATCTGAATATAGAGGGAATGCATGATATCACCAAGACATCTGTGCTTGTGTTGTATGTGTGTCTTGTGCGTAGAGACACATGCATTGATATAAGATTATGCAGTGACTAATTCTGTTAGTGTTATCTTTCAACTCATTTCAGGCAGACTTGATCTCTAATGTTCGCAACCCTCTTGAACATTTTAGGTAAAAAAAAAAAAAAAAAGTGTTCTGTTTTATAAGAAATTTAATTCTCAGATTCCCTGTTTTGATGAAATGATAATCAACTGTTCATTTCATCATATAAAGGGTTTAGAACATGTCATTTTTTGTTTGGGAAAAACATTAAAAAATGGCAGAAGAGAGTTGAATTAAGTATATCATTCAGGAAAGCCAGTAGAGGTCTTTTTTTTTTTGCACACTCTCCATTCAAGAGTTCAAGCAGTTGGACATGAAGATTCTCTCTCTCTCTCTCTCTCTCTCTCTCTGTCTGTCTGTCTGTCTCTCTCTCTCTCTCTATATATATATCTGTCTCTTTCTCTCTGTCTCTCTTTATATATATACGTGTGTGTGTATACATATGTACACATATATAAATATGTATATATCTATATATATATATTATATGTATATATTTGCAGTTTCTATGTCTCCATCCCCTCTTGACTTTGCTTTAAATCCTGACGTCCCTGCACTGCTGACTATTGCCATTGTGTAGCACAAAGTGATTCACACCTGATCTTCACAATATGGCAATGAATCAGCATGCTAAATGTGGAGAACATCTAACAAAAACTGGATTTGTATTAGGAGCAAGTGGACAGACAGACACAGACAAAGCAGGTTTTCTGCCTGGGGGGAGAGCAAATGCAGGCCATAATTCCTACATCATCATGACAATGAATGATTTAGTAAAGATCCTTTTTCTTTTTTTTTTTCTGTCCCAACTTCTGTGCCACCTCACTGGCAGTGCACCCACACCACTCATTCCAGCACCCCGTCCACAGCCACAGCTCGCCCCGGCCTGCCACAGTCCAGCAGCACCGGCAATCCACAGGGAGCAGTCAGTGTCAAGTCAACAGGAGGCAGCCCACCAGAAGAGACCTGCACTGCTGCTGAATCACTTCAGTGGTGTTCAGTGGCACCTGTTCTGATGCAACATATGCAGAACACCTACTAGCTCCCTACTGACAACAGTGAGTTCTCCCTCTGGAGGGCACCACCACGTCTGTCCAACAACAGCCCCCATGGACCCACCGATACCTGTGACCCTGATGGAAGCAAACCAAGGCCACAGATGTGGAGAGGACATTGAAACTGAGGTCACCATGAGAGCAGGGCATGAAGGGCCACAGAATTTGAGACTTTCTTTTTATGCTGATTGATGAGAATGAGGATGATAAAGATGATGCTACAGATTTCCATTTCAGTCCGAGAGACTGCATGACTGCGCTGTGTACTCTACGTTTCCTTTCATAATATATCCCCGCGTCAACCAGGCCTGAGAGATACAGATACCTGCAGTGTTGGTCAGAAAATTTGAGCAACACTCTCAGAGACGCATCCATTAAGTTGATGAAACTTGACTGTGTGGTCTCAGTCTACCAAACTGAGCCCATAGCAAAGTCAACTCTGGGTAGGAGCCAGCTGGGTCAGAAATAGTATAGATTCTTTTGTTGTTGTTGTTGTTCGGGGTTTTTTTTTTTTTTTTGGGGGGTTTTTTTGGTGGTGGTGGTGGTTGTTTTTTTTGGGAGGAGTTGTTTTTTTAAGAACAGCAAGGTTATGGTTACCTCTGTGAAAGCATACAGGAACAGTTGAATTGCTGTTTGTGAACAGAACCGTTTACTACACCTTTCTGTTAACAACTTGCCTCTCTTTGGTGATACTGTCGGTAGACCTGGCTTAGTAGAGAAAGTTCTGCCATAGTATCTAACAGAGATATACCATGATATCATGTAGAAGTCACAATAAACATAAAAAGACACCCCAAACAAGTCCATTTGGTTATCCCCATGTTTCTGCCATTTGGTTTTCCTTGACAGGTTTAGTGTTTTGTGTGATGTAAGCATGTCATAAATGAAATAAAACCAACCATGATGTTTAAGAGTATGAGTGCAAATAAATAAGTAAGCAAAAAAAGACACTTGCATGTGCAGGCATGCACGAAAAGTCACACGCTTACACATGCCTCCCCACACATGCACACAGGCATACACACACACACACACACACACACACACACTAATCATGATAGTTGAGTGTATTAATACAAAAGAAATAAAGAAAGAATTAAGCAAAAAAGACCACTTGGGCTTGCAGGCATGCACAAATATGCTCGCACTTACGCATATGCACACACACACACACACACACACACACACACACACACACACGCTCATGCGCGCGCACACACACACACACACACACACACACACACACACACACACACACACACACACAGATATTCTCGTAAATGTTGACTGTGAGTTAAGATGGGAGATGACAAGTGTCTGTACGTTTTCCTTCAGTTCCTTCGTGATGAAGAATACTGAATCTGCTGCTCAATTCATTTCTTCTCAAAGCAAACTCAGGTCATGGATGAAAGTCATCAGCCAAAAATGTATGCAGCCAAAGTATTCAGACATATGCAAATTTTTTATTCTTATGTTTTTTAAGTGTAGGGGTTTTTTTTTTTTTTCAAACAATGTACTTGGTTAAATAATGTTTGCAAGATTTTGGCGCGTACCTCAACTGGATTGGTGTTTTTAATGTTTTTCGTTCCTCTGTCGCAGCATATTATTGGATGGGGGAGACTCTGGGCAATCTACCAACCAGACAGCTGGACTACAAAGCTTGGGGAGTGTGCAAAGAGAAATAGCATGATCTGATGTCTTCTTGTGAGTGTAAGGCTGTGAGATGTACATTAGTGTGTGCATATGCAATTGTGTGTGTGTTGATTTTTTGTACAGTTTTATCATGAAGTATGATCATAAGAATGGTGGCTTAACCATGAGTCCGTGTATGGCTGTGAGTTTTTATGGGAAGGAGATGTGTAAGTGTGTGTGTGTGTGTGTGTGTGTGTGTGTGTGTGTGTGTGTGTGTGTTCAAATACTTCCTTGAAGTTAGAACTTGGACAGTTTGATATTTGAATCATGGGTGGCAAAATCATGACTGGCTACATATATCAGACACCAAGTTCAGTACCACATCAAAAGATAGCTGAACATATACAGGCATTCTTTCTCTAGCAAAAGAAAAAAAAATGCTTTAATCAGTTGTGTCTAAAACTAAAAGCAGATTCTGGCCAGAAAGAACAGAAAGTAAATGACGGAAAAGTTCAGGGAGATACAGATGTGCTTGTTCATATTTACAGTGTTTATAGCAGTGTTGTTGACAACAAGTAGGTGATATTGATAATGATGTTCAATAAAGTAAAACAAAACCTGTTGATTACTGAGTGATGAGGAGGAGATGGAATATGTGTGTGTGTGTTCATACTATTTCTTTCTTAGCTCCTCCTGTCCTGCTGCTTCATCTTTGCTTTCAACACTTAAGATAGGTGTGTTTGACCAGCATGGCCACTTCGGCATAGCTGAATGATTGCTAATGTATTTTGATTGATCCCAAATGATGTGGAATTTGGTGCATTCACATCTGGTGTGCCATTAACTTCTAACAGTGATCGTGGTCTAGTAGTAGGTAATTATGCCTTCAGGGTGTATATTTAAAAATATCATATACAGTACATTTTAGTGTGCATGAAAGAAATAATTAAATAAAAATCTTTTAAAAGAAATCATGAAATAAGATTTTTTTTGTTGTTGTTCCTTCAAAATTTTTTTACAAAAATCTTTTTTTTTTCTAAATAAGAAATGATGAAATGAGTATTTTAGTTTTTTTTTTTTTTAAATCTATTTTTCTGAGTGTTTGTGCATTCACACATGTACTCACTATGAATGAGGATGAGAAATTTTTAAAGTTATTCAGAACCAAAAATCTGACGCCTGGTATCTCCTTATCCTTGTCTATGCGTTTCATTGCATTCACAATCCAAATACTTGTAATGCTTTCAAAAGAAAGCTGTCAGATGCATTAATACACCTTTGCTTCACCTGCTCTAACATTACCATTATGGTAAACGGATAACACTCATGAAAAAATGTACAGATTTATGAACTGCATTAAGATAAACTTAATTTCTTGTCTGTTATAATAGAAATTTGTCTTCTGGCTTCATTCAAAAACAGGTACGACTCAAGTGCTTATGATAAAGACATTTAATTGAACAGTTCTTTATATGCATGAATCAAAGTAAATTATGGGGGGAAAAAAAAACAAAAGAAGTCTTTGGTAACTTTGATGAACACCAGCATTCACCCATTTCACTCATAGCCATCAGGCGCAAAAGAGGACAACGTAGCGAGGTAATGGGTTGTATGCGTTAATATCCATGGCTCACTAGTAATCTGTGCAAAAATGATAGTGTTATCCTAAAACTACTGTACCTAATACTTTGACAGTCATGATTTTCTTACCATCACATATACTAATGATCAGTTTTCGTGACATGTAATATGATAATGGAACGTGGTGACAGTCCTGAGATAACCTCTGCTGTTGACGGGACTATAATTTTAATCTTAATCTTAATCTTATATGATAATGCATTGCATCACAACCACAGTATATCAGTCCAGGAGAAAAAAAAAGGTTAAATAAGTAAGTGTAAACATGCTGCTATTTTGATTTGCAAATAGTATCATTTAATATTTTCTCTAGCATCAGCATCATAGGACAGTATTGGCAGAACATTTCCTGTGTGTGAAACTGGGGCTACTTTTCTCCATGAAAGCATGTTGTCATAGGACAGCCCCTTTTCCTGCCTACCTATGTATTTGGTGACCTATCAAATGGAATTCCAACAGAACTTTGCCAGGATTGTTGCCATGGGTTCTTTTACATGCAACAAGTGCCCGATACACACAGGGCTTTGGTGAAACATTTCAGTCGGGCAGGCAGGCAGCGGGTCATCAAACATCAGTAACATTATTTGAAAAACGTCAATCAGACGCCCAAGAGTTAGACTTGATCAGGCACTGTCAAGTACAGGATCATGTCAACAGTGATTGTGAACCATCATGTTTGAACTCCTCATGTTATATCAGTTCATCAGTATCTTTCAACAGATGCAATAGCAAGACTTAGTTAGTTTACTACTTCTTACCTCAATAACTGTAATTCAATTCTGCACCATGCTCTGTATTGGGATCTTCTTTTTTTGCTTTTTCTGCATTTTCTCCAGTCCAGTTTTGCACATGCTTTGAACTTCTCTGTTATTCAGTTGACAAGCCCTTCCATAGATCTTCATTGTGTTGATGATGATGGTAAAGATGATGATGATGATGATAAATCCATTTGTTGTCTGGGCTATAGAAAGACGTGTCCCACTTCCCTTTCCCATGTACTCCCAAACATTTATTGTTATGCGGTGGTAATAGTCCCCAACCCCTCCTCCCCTTCCCTCCCTAAACTTTGGTTCAAACCATTCGGCTTATTTACTGTTTCACTGTACACTAAATATCATATATGAAGAAACAAAGAAGAAAAAATTTTGAGGGCTTGGACTTTCCTGGTCCCAGATCGAAGGGTCAAGGAAGTCGTCTTGCAAGCATGAAGCATAACTTGTCAGTTGACTAATAACTGAAGTGAAAGCAAAAATGAGAAGAAAGTTTTACAGAGGCGAGATTGCAAGAATTCATTGCACTCCCTAGCGGTGAGCAGGTCTGGCCACAAGCCACAATGAGGATTTTGCACTACATCATTCTATTGTCCATGTAAGCATTTTGAGGCGTAGCATAAATATGAGCCAAAAATTGATATTAAACTGATAACGGATCAAATGAACAACCATCCGCCAATCATTTCACTTGTTTTAGGGATTGTTGCCTATGAAATCATTCACAACCTAGAAATACATGAGCTATCCCTTACCTGATACCACATGACAAGCCTTCACTCTAACCCCTTGACTCCATCTTTACACCAGGTGGTTTCTCCAGATTAGTCCCATTCCTTTCATTTCAGTGTGTCTGCTTAGACCCACCTGGCATGTACCTTGATGGGCATACGAAAGAAAAAAAAGGTAAATTAACTTTCAGATCAAACAGAAATTCTCAAAACAATCTTACTGTGTTTGTCTAAACATTTGACTCATAAAGCAAGGCCTCGGTGCATTCATTTTTGGTGTGCAGCCTCTACACACAACTTTTCTCTGACTGTTTTGAAGAAATAATGCCCACATGAAAAACTCCAATCAA
Source organism: Conus betulinus (assembly GCA_016801955.1). NCBI lineage: Eukaryota > Metazoa > Mollusca > Gastropoda > Neogastropoda > Conidae > Conus > Conus betulinus. The sequence continues at coordinate 57,394 of JADBJO010000486.1, forward strand.
TTTCTAACTCAAATGAAGTTCACATGGCACCCGCACACATAGGTTGAGTCTGTGAGTCCTTTGAAAGCACTTGCTACGAGACCTGTGATAGCAAATCAGAAGAGGCACGAGTCACAAGTGGAATCCCTCAAGGCAGCATCTTAGGCCCCATACTCTTCGTCATGTACATCAACAACCTGCCACATCAGGTACAGAGCGAGGTCCAAATCTTTGCAGACGACACAAGCTGTTCACCCAGAGCAAATGAACAAAATGCCCGAGAGACCCTCCAGGAAGATTTGGACAGGCTGCACCAGTGGTCAGTAGCCTGGCTACTCAACTTCCACCCAGAAAAATGCTCTGTCCTGAAACTAGGCCGCCCAGAGACTGACCAGACCTACTTCATAAAGAGCAAGGACCCAAACAACAACAAACATCCCCTAGCAACCATCAAAGCAGAGAAAGATCTTGGTGTGGTAGTGGACAGCCAACTGACCTTCAAGGACCATGTGTTACAGGCAACATCTAAGGCCAACAGAATCCAGGGCATTATACGGCGATCCTTTGATCATCTTACAGAGCAGCATACCTCCATCCAGCTGTACAAAACACTCGTGAGACCAGTCTTAGAGTATGGCCACTCAGTCAGGCAACCATCCCAGAAGACCCTCCAACGAGAGATAGAAGACGTTCAACGCAGAGCCACAAACTCATTGGCAAACTGAAGGGACAAACCATACCCAGAACGCCTGTCAATCCTCAAGCTGCCCAGCCTGGAACACTGCAGACGCAGGGGAGACATGAATGACCTTTACAAATACATCACTGGCATATACGACACAAGCCGGCCCAACTTTGAGCTGCACGACAAATGCAACATCAGAGGCCACAGCAGGAAGCTTGTTAAGCATAGGTCCCGCCTAGAATTTAGGAATTCATTCTTTTCTGTAAGAGTGGTGTCGGCTTGGAACAGCCTACCAGAATCAGTTGTGTCCACACCCAGCATGACCGCATTTAAAAACAGACTTGACGCCCACTGGGCCAACCACCCAGCACTGTATAACCCGACCTGCTGTCAACAGATCTTGCAAATGCAAGCAGCTGTAGACCGGGACAACACATCGATCGGTGAACTGACCTGTAACCACAGGTCTCAAACACTGACAACATCAGGTATCAAGTAAGTAAGTAAGCATGCAACAGCTCATTTGCAGTTTTTGCCTGTATACAAAAGACTGGTTGTTAAAGCACTTGACAACAACTCTTTACTGACAGTGTTTAAACACAGTATGGTCACGATGAGTGCAGATTAGTAAGAGTGTATGCAGTGTGCTGTGACTAACTTTTCATTTAAAGATTTGATTTGAAATACCCCCTAAAAAGTCATTTTTCATGATGATAAGTCAGTTTCAAACACTGAAATTTCTTGGAATCATCCTCAAGTGAAAGAAATAAAGATGAGAGAAAAAAAGTTTCTCCAACTGTTTACACAATAACATGCTCAGATTCATATTACAAACAGTTTGTACATGGTTAATGGGAGTTAAGTGGAATTACTGCGCTGATAGCTAGTTGTCTTCCTTCTGCAATTCTGATGCAATTGCAAAAAATATTCTTAAAACTCAATGTTCAGGTAGATGGACAGCCGCCAATTTTTTCTTGGAAACTACCCTTATATCAGCTCATTTCTTTTATGATAAAGGATACCTTTATTTCATATATGATTTCTTCTTTTTTTTTTTTTTTTCCAAACCCGCCCCCTTTATGATATGATTTTTTTGACAGGAGGCAAAAAAAAAAATTTTTTTTTTCCCACTTGGGACAATTTATTATCAGCATATTACTATCACTTAATTACAAATTTAATCTTACAGCACTGTTAATGTGAAAGTCATTCTTTGCTGAATACAGCCTGAGTCAGTGCATGTGTCTGTGTATGTTGAATAGCAGTTTACATTTCTAAACGGTCAAGAGTGCAGTTGTTGACAGGGGGGTAGAGGGTGGCACTGGACGGGGGAGGGTGGTAAGGGACTTCTTCTTTCATTTAATGTCCACCTTCATCATTTTGAAGGTTCTGACATTTTGGGGGGTCGCCGGTAGCAGTATCAGTGGAAATATGCTGCCCAGAAGATCAGCTATACAGTGCTGATAGTGGGGTTGGAAAGAGGGGGGAGAAAGGGGATGCGGTGGGGTGGCGAGGTGGAGCAGTGGACACGACCATGTTTAGGGGGAGACGGGAAATGGGCAGAGGAAGGGGCAGGTGGGAGAAGGGATGGGAAAGGGCATCAGATCCTGGATTTGAAGCTTTCCACTGAGGACGATGTTATGACCTCAGATGGAAGGCAATTCCACTCGTTGATGGTCCATGGGAAGAAGGAATATTTCCTGTAGTTGGTCTTAACAGGAAGGAAGGAGATTGGATGACTGGTGGGATTGTTGTGTAGGCTTTGTGGGGGGGGGGGGGGGGGGGTGGGGATTGGCCTGTAGGGGTGTTGATGGTAACCATGGTAGTACTTGAAGAGGGTTACAAGTCTCACTGTGCGCCTCCTGTCTGCAAGAGGGGTCCAGTGCAGCTGCCTGATCATGTCTTCCACGCTGGATGTTTGGCGATGCCTACTGACCACCTAGCGGGCAGCTCGACGCTGCACCTTTTCCACTCTGCCGATGTCTTCGGCAGTGTAGGGGTCCCAGGCAGGTGCTGCGTACTCCAGTATGGGCCGTACTTAACGCTTTGTAGGCCTTTTCTTTGATACTAACTGACCCAACCTTTAGATTTGCTCAAAGGAAGCCAATAGTCTTGCTGGCTTTGTTGGTCATATTATTTATGTGAGTGTCCCAGCTAAGGTCGCTGGGGATGGTGACTCCCAGGTTCTTTGGCTCCTCAGCTCTTTCGAGGTTTTGACCATGCAGTTGGTAAGTGTCGGTTCGCTGTTGTCTCTTCCTGGTGACATGAAGAATCTGACATTTCTCAGGGTGGAACGCCATCTTCCACCTTGTTTTCCCAGCTTGCCATTCTGTTGAGGTCTTGCTGAAGGTTCTCATCATCGCTAGGGGAGTCTACTGTCCTGTGGCAGTGTGTGTGTCGTCTGCAAAAGGCGAGTGGCCGAGGATTGTTGCTTGGGGAGATCGTTAATGTAGAGGAGGAGTGGGCAGGTCCCAGGACTGAGCCCTGCGGAACTCCAGACTCCACAGAAATGACATCCGATATGGCACAATCCACAACCACCCTTTGTTGCCGGCCTGCCTGGAAGTTCTGGATCAGGTGTTGATCGGACCGGTGATCCCAGAGTGCCGTAGCTTGTGGATCAGGAGGGAGTGGCCGACTTTGTCAGGGACTGGTTGAGAAGAGGGAGAAGGGTGCAGTGGAATATGGGAGGGGAGAGAGAGAGACATAGGAAAATTCACACTCGATACCACACACATAAGCACGTTCTTGCCCACCCTTACTGATCTCCAGCCGTACATTTATACACCGTGTGTCGCTGCTGCCAAAAACAAATCTCTTTTAATGTATCGATGTTGCTGATCCTCCGGGCAGCCTGAATACATTATAATTATTGAAATTGAAAATCTCAGATATTTTCAAAGCGTCATGTTCTTCAAAAGGATGAAGGCTGCTGTTAGCAGAAAGAAGACCGCAAACCCATAGTTTATTATTAATTGTCAAGGTTTCGTTTTTTAGACAAACTACTTATGGCGTGCACCTCAAAACAGAAAAGAAAAAGAAAAAGATCTTACTTCCGGTCCCTCAGGTTCAGAAACATGGCGGATCTATCTCTGGATGAAATAATTGCAACAAAACAAGGATTGAACGCTAAAGAACGACCTCTGTGCGTATTATTTCAGTCGTGTATAAGTTGATAGTATAGTCGACAGGTCTGTATGTTTTTCAAATCAATTTGAAGCTGCAGAGTCGCATGACACTTTGAAAACAATGACGAATTCAGAGCTCCAACCCTATGCCGCAAAATGATGAACGATTTCTTCATCTTCTTCTTCCTAAAGTACTGGTTCTCTCAAAAAAACGAGTAGGTCACCAGCGCGCATGTTAAAAGTAAAAAATAAAATGAAATAAAAAAAAAATAAAGTGCGACTCGGCCTGTTGGCCCCTGGAGCGAAATTTGGCAACAAGGAGTCGCACACGATATTAAAAAAATAAAAGCAATGGCCAGATTCAGGCCCAGGTAACGAAAAAATATCTGGGCAGGTTAAAATAGAAAAATCAGTCAGTATGCAGATCTCAAGACTGTCGCATCAATTTGATTCTTGAATGAGACTGCATTTGTGACAATCTTGATGGCACCCGGCAGTGAGTTCCACAGCAGTACAGGACTAGGATAAAAAGAATGTAGATGGCTGTCAATGTTTGATGCAGTATGGCATAAGATTGAACGCCCCTCCTGGTGCTACTTTTATTCAATACTAGTTGCTCCATTGGTATATCAACTTATGAACTAGTTTAGCTCTGCCTTTGAAGGAGATATTAAGTTTGATAAAAGCTCTCTCTCTCTTCTAAGTTCTAAGGGTTTCCATTCTAATTTCCTCATGTTCTTCCTAGTATTCCCCTTCTCTCTGATTTGGTTCCCTGTTACGAACCGTGCTGCTCTCTTCTGAATCTTTTCAAGGTTATCAATGCCCTTTCGATTGTAAGGATCCCAGACTGAGCAACCATATTCCAGTACTGGTCTAACCAGTGTTTCGTAACAGTCGTCTTTAACCTTTTGGGGACAGTCATTGATATTCCTGTATTAGAAAGCCAAGATGTTATTTGCTTTCTTACATACTAAATTGTAATGTTCTTTCCATTTTAAGACAACTATCTATAATCACGCCTAGATATTTTGCAGCATTGGTTTCTTTAAGAATAGTATTGTGAATAGAATATTCTGATCTAGTTGGTGAGCGTTTATTACATATAGTGATATACACAACACTTGACACTTCCGGGGATGAAATTCCATTTTCCAAGTTCTTTCCCACTCTTGTAAACCATTTAGATCATCTTGTAGAATGCGTGTATCATTCTTGCTTCTGATTGTTCTATATACTAAGCTGTCATCTGCAGAAAGTCGTATAGTAGTTCGAGGAGAGATATTTCTACTTATATCATTTTATATAAATTAAGAAA
>JADBJO010000486.1:67500-142500 GCA_016801955.1 Conus betulinus
AGCAGTCTGGCCATTTCAATCCTCAAGGTCCACTGGAGCAACCTCAGCAGTTCGGTCAGGAGGGACCTGGCCAGCAGTTCCATCAGCAAGCCCCTCAGTTTAGTCAATCTCCTTCACAAATGAATCAGCCCCCTCCTAATTTCATGCAGCCTCCTCCAGGGCCCAGCCATCCTCCGACCTTTAACCAGCCACCTCCAGATCAAGAGTTCAACTCTCCTCCAAACCTTAATCAGCCGCCCCCAGAATTTATCCAACCACCTCTAGACATGAGTCAACCCCCTCCAGGCTTGGTCAGCGTCCTCCTGACTTCAATGCTCCTCCTCCAGGATTTCAGCCTATGGGTGATGAGGATGGCGATTATGTTGGTATTATGGTAAGTTAACCTTTTCAGTGCCAGTGGGTAAGTAAACAAGTAGTTTATTATACAGGGGATTTCAAACATTTTGACTTGAAAGGAAGAGAACTTTAAAGCTCCAAATTCAGTTGGAGAAACAGCATCACATGTTTTTAATCTTAGTATATTTCTTTGTCTTGAAATGAAGATTATCAGAAATGTGACCATTTAAGGATCATGTATATATAAACATAATACATTGTATCACAAAATCCGTAATAGAATTGTTTTTGACTGAAATTTATATATATGTTAAAATTTACCCTTCTTCCACTCCTACTTCCCCCCTCTTTTTTGTGCTGTTAACTGAAAGAACTGCAGACTTGTATTCTAGTTGTTGTTTGTTTGTTTGTTTTTTTAAAACATACACACAATGAAGACATATATATATATGATTTTAACAACTGCAGTTTACCCGTCCATCATCATACATCTTTAACATATGCCCTAGGCCTTAACCACTGTTCCAAAAGCATTCAACTCATAAAGCGGCACATTTCCCCAGCGTTTCTTGTCTTAGAAGTTGTTTGACCTCTAATTCAGATTATTACTACTCTAGGCAAGTTCTCTGAAGTGAAATTGAAAATAAAGATTGTGACATTCACCCCTACCTCATCACTTTCTAAATAGGTATCAAATCTAGTTATCTACAGCATCAGTATCTGATTTCGCAGCCCTGTAGATTATGGTAATGGCGACTTGTATGGAACGATCAGATATTTTATGTGCTTCTATCCTAGGCCATTCAGTCTTGTAAATAACATTGTCTGCAATTTTTCTCAAGCAGCACATGTGAAGATCACTTGAGGCCACATATGTAACGCCACTGGCAGTAAACATGAAATGTCTCGAAATGTGATGTGATGTGAAATGTCATGCATGCATTGTTGGTACTGTATAGATGGAATCCTGTAGCTTTCTTTTGTATGCTTACGGTACATCAGCCCACAAAATATGGCGTTACTTGATAGATTGTACAGTTCATTGAAATGATTACTATGTCAATCAGTCTTAAATGATATAGTTGTTCTGTCAATCTGTAGGATTCAGGTGTTTTGTTTATTCATTGACTTATTTTGTGAATGGACAAGTTTTAAATGAGGGAAAGAAATCAAAGTGTGCTGTAGATCGGAAGTGCATAAACTGCCCTTTCTTCTGGCAGAAGCTCTTTCTGTGAAATATCTGTGTCTATCCTTAAGTTCTGGTGTCTAACTTTGCATGTGCACATTTACAAAAGTTTTTTTTTTTTTTCTTCAGAAAATTCCTGAAGTCTGAAATCTAAATCTGAAAGCTATCAGCATACATTTGTCTGAATAATTAACATATCCAACTGTGCTAATAATAACAGGCAAGTTTTTCTACGAACAGCAAGAGACCCCAGAAACATGAGCAGCAAACACTGAAACGAACATCCCTTAACTGACAGCTCACTGGTATATAACAGATTAGATCAACATCTGTATGCCATAGGTTAGTTTATCAGATATATTTTAAGCATGTTTTGTTTTTTGCAAGGTTCCGAACAGATGTTTTAGCATGTGTATTGTTTGCAAAGTTCCAAAACAAAAAATAGAAAAGTTGCGAAATGTTGTCATGTGCATGGCCATATTAAAGATTGTGAATATTAGATATTGTTTGCATGAGAAGCATTAATTATATAATATTGTTTTCATAACCCATTTTTGCCATGGTTGTTTATTTCTGTTTTTTAGCCAGCAAATCTGTTGAAAAGACGGTGGTGGAAGACACAGGGACCAGTCTCAAAATTACACGTACAATTCCAGAAGTCAGCTTTGATGGGCAGAATTTAACAGTCACACGGCGATTGCCAGCCAGCAACCAGTAAAAACGAGGTGAACTTGTAATTCTTTTGGTTTATACTTATAGTTTCAGTTTCATCAAAGAGGTTTCAGTGCTAGCAAACTAGTCCATAAATGCTACATCTCATCTGCTAATCTGCGTAGCCTCTGGTGCATACATGATAGAATTGAAATTAGGTAATGAATAAAAGAACAAACACAGAGGGTTGGAAATGGTTTTAACAGTGTACACAGCTTACAGATTCTTCAAGGTATGTAAAATTTCAAGACTCAGTTTTTCCCTTTTTTTAATTTTTTTTTTCAACAAGACTTTTTAGGTTTCAGGGAAGACTTAGGGTCTAGAATATATGAACGTATCAGTTTAACTTAATCACTGTACAAAGAATTCATGTATTTGCAGGTAGTAATTATATAATAAAAAAAAAAGAAGACAAACTTTGCTTCTCTGTTTATATACTACAGTGTCAGTATATAGGAGGAAGGAAGTGCTTAAAGAAAACAAAGAAAGAAAAGAGACAAAAATGTTATCTTAAATTGCAGTCTATGGATGGTTCATGAAATGATCAGTGTCATGACGATATTTGATAGTTAAAGTTTGGTCTGAATTGTTTCCATTTTTTTCTTACTCTGTACACTTGTAAAACTTAGATTTTTGTGTTCAGTTATCATATTGTACTTTTTTTTTCTCAGTGTTATTCACCTAACATGAGACATGTGCATCCTTTGAAAAGTGGGACTGTAATACACGTTTTCATGTTTGAGATTATTTACTTTTTTTTGTTTGTTTGTTTGTTTTAATGGGGTTGAGAACCTAGTGTCCAGAGGTGATATCAGCATGGGAGACTTACATAACAGGAAGTTCATATTAAAATTAAATAAGTGCTGTCAAAACACCCATGTTTTAACTTTTATGTATGTTGAGTAGCTCTTTCACAACAAAAACTAAGTATCTGTGTCAAACAGTGACTTGATAAAAGTCCATAGTTATTCAGGTGGATAAATTAAATTAGTCTAACAATTCATATTACACTTATAGCCTTGACAGTAGTGCCTTAATAAATGGACAGTGAGAGATCTTTACAGCCCTCTTCATCAATGAATGATGGATGACTGGACTTGCGATGAAGTAATAGAATCCTGTATAGTGCCAGTTTTCCACAGCTGGATTTTTATGAGAATTTTGATCCATATATTGGAATTGAATTCAGTTTACAAGTTCAGTTTTATTCATCCATTTTTGACAGGATACACATTTATGTATCTGTAGACTTCACAGCTGAATACACATTTCAGTGAACTGTGTTATTGCATTATTGTTTTGTAATTTTTTTTCACTTTTATTTATTTATTCATTTTCTTTATTTATCTATTCATTACTATTATCGTTTCTTTTGCTGTCTCATTTTCTGTGTGGACTCCTGTGGAATCTGGCCCCAGTCCGTACTGTAGTTACACCCTGGTTTGTCCTATTACAGCCATGTCACTGGCAATCCACAGGGAGAATCAATGTCAAGTGTCAAGAGGCAACCCACTAGAGGAGATAATGCACTGCAGCCAAATCACTTCGGTGGTTTCTGTGCTGATACCTACTAAGTCCCCCAACTGATGGCAGTAACTATGGATTTGCTGAGCTGGCATGAGTAAGCTTCCCCTCTGGAGGGGGCTGCTATGTCTGTTCAAGGAGCATCTCCATGAACACGATGCTATTTGTGAATTTGTAGTGAAGTCACCGAGGGCATACATGTGGAGAAGAAATCAAAACTAGAGCAGGGGCATGGAGTGCCACAGAATTGAACACTATTTTATGCTGACCGATGAGGGTGAGAATGATAAAGATGATGATGCTATGAAGGTCTTCTCTGGACCAAGAGTGCCTGAGAGGGCAGTATTCTTTGCTGATCTTCATAACATATCCGGATGTCAGTCAAACATGAGAGATAAAGATGCATGCAGTGTTGGTCATGTACTTAGCAACACTTTCAGAGGTGCTTCTGTTTAGTGGAGGAAAGTAAACTGTGTGGTTTCAGTCTTCCCAAGAGAGCCCATAGCAAATTCATCTCTGAGTAGGAGCCATACATGGCCCAAAAAATTCCACAAATATAAATGGCTCTGATAGGAATCTGACTCACAACCTCTCAGCTTGAGATCCAGAATACTTACCACTTCACCATGGTGATTGGTATTTGCGCAACTTCGCATTAGAGTTTTTAGACGTATGTATGATTTCAACTCAAATTTCAACCATGTCCATGTTTGTGCTTCATTTATCTTGTATATATGTCTTTTGTTTGTGTACTTAATAAACAGGTGATTGAAATTTTCTGTTCTTCAGATTTGAATAGTGTTAGCATATGATTTGTACATGGTATCTGTCTGCGCCTCTTTAGCAAATTGCAAGTTTTGCCCCAGGTCAAATACGGATTAAATGAAATTGGCTCTGCTACATCTGCGCACATTCTTGCATGCAGTCTCAACATTATATCATGTAAAATGACCAAAAAGTTTTGGTTTAAATTCATCAAAACAAGATAGGTCTTTTAGTACAAACTGGTGAATTATTCTGCTTTTAATTGAAATAAACATTTAAAGAAGGATTATGTTGCATCCATTTTAATGAGGTAGAACTTTCATTTTAAAATACAGTACATTCTGTTGCACTGTTTGCCAAACTTTCATGATCACTGATTAAATAGCAACAAATGCCAGAAGTGACATGTATTATCTCATCTTTACGGAAGCACAGATGTCTTTCATTGACAGCGGTTTGGGGAAAACAGTTTTATGCTCGTTCATTGACAGCAGTTTGGGAACAAACAAACAAGTTTAATGACAGCAGTTTGGAACAGTTTAGTGCTGGCAGACCGTTCATTGACAGCAGTTTGGGAACAAACAAGTTAAATGCTGGCAGACCGTTCATTGACAGCAGTTTGGGAACAAACAAGTTTAATGCTGGCAGACCGTTCATTGACAGCGGTTTGGGAACAAACAAGTTTAATGCTGGCAGACCAGCTCCAGGGCCGCCTAAAAAGAAGTTCCAGCCCACACCCATTAAAGCTCCATCTCCACCCAGAAACACGGTCAAGACTGGAGGTCCAACATTGAATGTAAACAGGACCAGAGTGTCATCTGCTGGCCAGGTCCCTGTGAACACACGTCCTGCCATTCAGACCCAAAGGATTAAACAAGAGTTGGAATCACCTATGCCATCCTCGCCTGTTGAAACTCCAAACACCCTTGTCAGAACAGCCCAAACTGAGACTGCATCGTCCTCTGGCCTTGTGACTAGAACTCTGAATAGTGCTCCTGAGCAGCCTTCAGACTAAAACCCCCACCTCAGAGTCTGACCAGAGTCACTACTCCCTCAGAACGTCCGTCAGCCTTATCAAGAATTCAATTACCAATCAAAATACAGGATCAGTCTTTTCTAGAATGCAGCAGCAGCAGCCACAGAACACAAGGTCAGCTTTGTCCAGGGTTCAGCATCCGGTTCAGAGTTCTTCTGTCTTGTCAAGATTGTCGTCTCCAAGTGTCTCAGTCACACAAAGCGCTTGGCACCTCTCCCAGCAGCCCCAGCTCAGCCTGCCAGAATGCAGGTGTCCTCTGGAACCAGAACGCACTGAAACGACCAGCTCTGTCACTATCAGAACGATTTTCATCAGGAGGTTCAGGTAACCCGATCCCTGTCATCACAGACCATTCGCTTGTCAAGAAAAGGCGATCCTCAGAACCTGAGCCAGAAAGGGCAGATGTTGGGAATGATTTTGCTGTTGAGGTAAGTAGTTGAATTTGAATAGTTTCTGTGTCTAGGTATATATTCTGTGTATTCCCAAATAATTCAATTCAAGTTTATGTAAAAGGTATTTGTTAAGTGTCAGAAATGTTTTACTGTTAATTGTAAGCACAATAACGTAGACCTTCAAACTGCTCACTTTGCACTGTGATGTCACCACGGAAATTCCAACAGGCCCCCCCCCCCCCCCCCCCCCCCCCCCCCCCCCCCCCCCCCCCTTTTTTTTTTAAGTTGGTTTTCTGAGAAAATCTTAGGCTGACAGTTGTCTCATTGTTTTTCATGACGTATGCTTCAAAAGTTTAAAATGATTGTATTGTGATTTTTTTTAGTTGGGTTGAAAATGGTCTACCTTCTGGACAGAAACAATCTGGGACAGTGGGAATGGAAAAGAAAATTATACAAATTCTGCACATCATCTGTATGCTTAACTTTACATATGATATGTGTCAGTAGGCAAGTGTTTGTTCAGATTTTAAAAACATTTATTCAGTCTAGCTCTGGAACAAAGAAGTTAGGGAAAAAACCTTGTGTTCACTGTTGGCACTTCGATCTGAGACACTACTGTCAAATGCATCAGTTAGCATACTTACATGGGAACTTCAGTTACAAAATCAGCTGTAGCACAGCTGATAATTTGACATGTTTCATCATGTTTCAGTCAAAAGCATAGTGATTCAGTGCTTGAAGATCAGCATGGGTCGATTGCTTTCTTTTCATACTAAGCTTTGCAATGAAATTGACTGTTACAAGTTTGCTGCGGGTTCTCATTGGACAAAAAAAAGGATTGAAACTGTGCTCTCACCAGTAGGACTCGAAATACCTACTTATCTGATTGTGTGTAACAGCTAAATCTTCTGACAGACGAGATTGTCTGTAACAGCTAAATCTCCTGACAGACGAGATTGTCTGTAACAGCTAAATCTTCTGACAGACAAGGTGGTCTGTAACAGCTCAATCTTCTGACAGATGAGATTGTCTGTAACAGCTAAATCTTCTGACAGATGAGATTGTCTACAGGTAACGGCTAAATCTTCTGACAGACGAGATTGTCTGTAACAGCTAAATCTTCTGACAGTGAGATTGTCTGTACTGTAACAGCTAAATCTTCTGACAGGCAAGATGGTCTGTAACAATTAAATCTTCTGACAGATGAGATTGTCTTAACAGATAAATCTTGTAACGGACAAGTGGAACTGCTGTCTCCATTTGTCCGTCAGGCAATCTGTTTTTGACTGTGTCACTAAAGGGTGACTGAGCAGTCAGCTTGAATGCAGACCAGTCATACTTCCCTCCTCCCAAACAAGGTGTAATGTATGATATATATTGTTTTAGGAATATAATGTGCCAGCAGCAAGCATGCAGCATACTTAATCAACACACAAAATTTATAGCTTGAATGACCGGTCATACTTCCCTTCTTCCAAACAAGGTTTAATGTACGATATATATGTTTTAGGAATATAATGTGCCAGCAGCAAGCATGCAGCGTACTTAATCAACTTACAAGAAATATTGATTGAATAGCCTAAATTCTCCATTTCAGGCATATGTCATCAGTGTGCAGAAATGCCATTACTTTTAGGTTCCAGTTGACTTTAGCATTGAATACTTAATCATGTCATACTAGTTAAAAGCTGCTGGCAAGATGTCCTTATTCAAGTTAAGCCTTTCCAGCTCTAGAATTTGAGAACCTTCACGGAACAGACAAAAAAAAAATGTGAGATTTTAACCAAGGAACAGGTCAGGGAAAGACAGAAAACATATGACCAAGACTGACAAGGAAAAAAAAAAACATTTTTTTTAAATCATGTGAGAGGTAAACATGAATCATTGAATGGTTGTTCTGCATTGAAAGAAATAGCATTGCAGTGTTCTAAATACTATGCCACTGAGTCTGATCCTATGTCAGCATTTCATGCTGGCTGTTCATCTTGTGGATAAGATTAATTATATATTGTAGTTGGAATGTACTGCCAGCAAGTGTAGTTATTTTATTCAATGTCTCTTTACTTAGGGTGGACAAGTAGAAATACAGAGAGGGGAGTGGTGGGAAGGGAGCAGATTTTTGTATCTACTTGTCCCTAGGACAACTAAAATTTGTCTTTGAATTTTTAGCCCTGACCAATAGTTGAGAATTCTCTGAATAGTTCAGTCACAGTTTATGTTGCTAGATGACCGTTGCTGCCATTCTTGCTACCTGTCTTGTCTGACTGACTGCCTGTGTCATGGCAGCATGTTTGCTAAAAATTCGAGTGTCGCTGATGTTCCAGCTCACTAGAAATTCTTAGGCTAAGCAGTCAGCAGTGTATATATATATATATGGAAACCTTGGTTTGCATCATGCCAGTAAGTGGTGGGTGACATGCATACCTGTGGAATATCAAATATGTATGGTTTGCACCCGCATGTTCAGGGCATTACAGGAAATAAAATACACAGAATGCACCATCCCCGAACACCGCATAGCCGCCTGGATAGCATAAAAAATGGTCATATACTCATTAAAACCCCACCCAGAGCAATGATAACAGGCTTTGCTGCCCATATGCATGCAGCAAGTCCTCTTTCAACTTTTAGGCTTTTTGTGCTGGCAGCATTTGGTTAGAAATTTCTTTCTGGTTTGACAGTGTTAGAGAGAGATTGATATGTTCAATCTGAAAAGGATTCATTGACAGTGGAATACTTATGTGTGTGCCATACCTTGATGGATGTTTTATCGTTTCAGTTAATTTCTACTCATTGCAGATTTATTTTTATAATTTAATACATTTTCTTTATGAATATAAGTTTAAAACTAGAACTAGTAGAAGGAAATTTAGGTGAGGTGGAGGTAATTTGAAATTCGAAATGGGGTGAACATTGCAAGCCAGATGTTTATTCAGATAGAAGACATGGGTTTTTTGATGCGTGCATTTAAGTTCACTAAATCGGATTCTCATTTCCTTCTCTCCTTATGAAAATCAATCAATCAGATCAAGTGCCATGGAAAAGTAAATTGAAGTCTTTGATCTTTGGACATTTGGCAGGATTTGCACAACTAAAAACGTATTATTTTGCTGCCACAGTTATCAAAGCATGAGTAGGGAAAAAAAATAAAAGGTACAGATTGGGCAATAGATTAAGCTGAATAACATTACCAGTCTGTCTCATGCTGATTGTTCCATGTCATTAAACTGGTATTACATGTTGTTGTCATTTGATGTGTGTTTGATTCCAACAGGGACAATTTCAGAGTCAGGAAGAGCCTGGAATTCCCCTCCTCAGTCCTCTCCAGGGATTCCGTATCATGGTGTCCAATCTGCACTCCACAGTAACGCAAGATGACGTTATGTGTAAGTCAGGTGGTGGAGTTTTGTAAACATGCCAAGAAAGAAAGACTTGTACCAGATAGCCTGAATTAATGATTGAGAAATAGCATGAGGATTATGTTTATGCATTTTCTGTCTCTCTCTCTCTCTCTCTCTCTCACACACACACACACAAATGTGTGTTCATGCTAATTCATAATTACTTATGCATCCTACCATGTACTTGCATTTCTTGTACTTTTTTTTTTTTTACATGTATACATGAAACACAAACACAGTTCAACATTGCATCACAATGAACACACACTACAAGGATGTTAGGTCAGTATTTAATGAAAGATTTTTTTCTTCTTGCTTTCTTTTTGTAATAGGAAATGTGGATAAGACATTTACCGATTTAGTTTTTTCCCATTTGTCATCAGAGTAAGGTACATAAGATGATTTATCAGCCATCTTTGTGCTGTGATTATTGATATGGGTTTTACTCTTGCAGGTACTTTGTTTTTGAGTCTCAACAGAGGCATGTACTAGTGGGATGCTTTTGCCCTGGCCGGTTCCTTTATATTGTTGAGTTTGCTTAAAAAGTGGCACAGATGGAGAGTGTTATCCATTTCATGAATGTGTTTCTGAAAGAATTGCTCAAATTTCTTGACTGACATTGCAGGTGGCTGCATGTTTTTGAGGCTGGTTGAAGCTGGGGTACATTATCTTGAAGAAATGAAGAGTGAAGGCATCATGTGATCCCCGGCTAAAATACTAATCCTTTGTATTGTCTTTGCTCCAGTGATGACCTGTTGTAAAAGAAAGTAAAACCTTTCATCTTTATGTGCTGCTGTCATAGTGATCACGGTTTTGGTTTCCAGATACTTGCCCTTGGCAAGTTTGTATCGAAATCTTCAGTTCACTCTCTGAAAGTTCATGGGTATTGTCAGTGAACGAACATGGCGATTTCCTTGGGAGTGGGATGTTACACTTGCTGACTTCATGACTTAATAGCTTTTGCTGTATTTGGGAGGCTTAGTAGGTGGTGTTTTGTGCATGCTGATTCAGAATGAATGTTGTTGATCACCACCATAGTGACTTGGCAACAGTGCCCTGTCCCCTTTGGTGGTGCTTCATGGTGATCTGATAGACTTCTGATGCTTAGGCTGTGACAGAGAAAGATAGGGTATGACTGTGTAAAGGGATGCTGGGGAGTGCAGTGTGGAATAATGCCACAGAAAAGGCACAGATGATTGGGTTGTGTGTGTGGGAGAGGAGGGAGGGAATGGAATGTGCATTTAATGAAGCATGTGCTTCTACTCATAATGTTTCTTATGTTTAACAGATACTTAAGAATATGGAATTTTGATTTTCTTTTGTAGTGTTCAAGTCATGTGAATTATGAAAGCAACCTCTCGCTCCATTTTTGTTTTTTTTTTTTTTGTTATAATCATTTTTGTATCGACCAGATTTATATTTTTTTTTAACTTTACCAGTTCATCGTACATAATCTCATTAATGTTGATGTGGTCTTAATGGAGTGCTACAGTTGCACCGCATCAAGGATAGGTTTTTCGTTTTGTATTGTAGATCTGCAAAAAGTGTTTCCCGTCTGTGTATACTGTTGATTCTTGTAACTTAAAGTTCAAGATGACCACGTTTCAGGTAAAAAATGTTCGTTTTTGTTTCATGTCTCTGGTGTTTGTTTTCTTCTTGTGTTGAATTTAAGGAAAGAATATGCATATATGAGTCGTTCTGATTGCTATTTCAGTGAATGAATGTGACCTGTACATGTGATCGCTTCAGGAGCTGTTTGGTGCACTGGGACCCCTGAAGCGGGCTAACCTGCTGGCAAGTGGCCAAGCGGGAAGTGGCTTTCATTCACAAAGAGCATGCTCTCTGGCCATGAAAACTTACCACAACCGCGAACTTGATGGCAAGTAGAGAGTTTTCTTTAACTGTATGATACAAAAGAGAGCACACAGAAAGTGGTTATGTCTGCGACATGTGTGTGTGTGTGAAAGACCGAGAAGGAAAGTAAAAGTGTGTGCAAGAGCAGACTTGTATACTGATATGATTTTGCTGTATTTCATGTTTTGCATAAATAGGGCACATACAACAATCTAGGGGGAAAAAATCAAGAGATGAACTTCTCGCGGGATATAACCTTAGCGTTGTCTTGGTTCACCCATTTGGCGATATAAAAGCGAGTCCCCCCAGGGGGATGCGGGTGGGAGGATTGTGTGCTCTGTTTTTTAGTATGCTGGCAGACGATACGTCATGAAATCTTATGTCGGCTTCATTGCAAGCGTTTGCAGTCACCTTTTTGTCTATCTGATTGAGTTTCACAGCAAAACTATGGCACACTCTGACTAAATGCATCAGCAAGACCACGCAAAAAATTGAGAAAAGCTGTACAAACGGATGGTCATGGCTGTGGTAGGACTGAAGGGGAATGATACACCATTCAGTGCTCAGGTTTACATCAGATTGCATCGTTTTTGAAAACAAATGTCATGAAAAGTTCCAGGGGAGAGGGACCGTACCAGTTACAGCTCCTCACCCCACCTCCCACAGTTTCAGCAGTTGTTGCATTTTCCTAGTGCAAGCCTTGCATGCTCATCCACTCTTGCGTTTTTCTAATATTTCATTGGTTTTTGATTCTTCGTTTCTGGGCCATAAATTGTAGATCCAAAAGAAACTAGTTTCATCTTAAACTGCATGTTGAGTAGCTTGTTTGATAAAAGTTTTGTCTTCCACCGACATGATACTGAGCGACTTCATTAGAATTTTGTGAAATCAAGTCTGCGAATTGAACCCTCTCTCTCAATGGACATATGGTGGATGAAAGTATGCAGGTAAAGGACTGCTTTATTGCATCATACCAGAGCAGTTATCCTCTTTCACATGTTAATCATTGAAGATTACCATCCAGCTACAAACAGATCAAGTTAGAAACAAGATGAAAAAGCAAAAAGATGAAAAAGTAAGATTAGAATTGAATCTGGACTATTTTTGCCCAGTGGATTTAATGAATTGCTTCAACAGCAAACATGTCAGAAGGTAATATATTGATAGAAAGGGTTTCAGGGTTTTTGTTTTTATTGGCCATTGTGCACAAGGCAGTAGCGTATGCATGTAAAAAAAAAACTGTTCAGTTATTGTACATGCTTTGGACAGGGTTCATACACTCCTTGGAATTCTGAGAGCGAAAATCAATAAAATGTGGTTGTTGACCAGACTGCCCTGAGAACCTTTGAAGATCAAGCCATCGGCGCCAAAAATTTTTAATGTGGCAAAGAGAAATGGTAGTTTGATTTTTCTGCATTCATTTTTGTTCTTGGGAGTCAGTAGGAACCCTGTTTGGAGTATTCTAGCATTCTGTGTGATTTTCTGCACTCAGTTGATGATGAAAATTATTCAAAAACAAATTTTTCCAAACATCCTTGATTGTTCTGGATAATTTGTAACTTCGTCCATTTTTATGTGTGTTTTTATCCCTTGAAGTTTAAAAAAAAATCTTCTTGACGCCTTGAATTTTGTTCTTGGGAGTCTGTAGGAATCCTGTTTGGAATATTCAAGCATTCTGTGTGTGATTTTTCTGCATTCAGTTAATGAAAAATTATTCAAAAACAAATTTTTCCAACATTCTGGATTGTCGTCTGCTATTTAACCAAGCGAGATAATTTGTAACTTTTGTCAATTTTTCTGCACGTATTGTAGCCTTGACTATTTTTAAAATCTTGATGCCTTGAATTTTGTTCTTGGGAGTCTGTAGGAACCCTGTTTAAAGTATTCTAGCATTCTGTGTGCGTGTTTTATTTTAGCTGTTTTTCTGCTGGCATAGCATTTAGAATAATGAACAGATTTCATTGAAAGTTTGTCTACACTTCCAGACTTTGGTTACCCATTAGTACAGCATACATATCCAATTTTATTTGAAAAGGCTAGATAATAAACTGTTCAATGCAAATGTGACAATGTAAATCCAATAAATGTTTCCATAAAAAAAATCTGCGTGAAATATTACAATATTCTTGTCTGTAAAGATGTTGAGTTATGAAGCAGCAAGTTCTTACGTGCATCAGTCTTTGTTTTAGGTCAACCAATGTTCCTCAAGCTGACACTCCTATGAATGCAAAGGTGATGCAGCCCCCTGTTGGGGAAGACAGTCCTCCTGTCAGTCTGCCAGCAGCCCTGAGGTCAGTCCATTTCCTTCTGTTACAACCTGATAATTTGGTAAACCCTTTTGAGCAAATCATAACACTTATGTTTACAGTACAAAAAGAAACATTATGTATTAGAAACGCAACAGCATTTATTTAATTTTACTTCAGATCATTCATTTTATAATGGTCATAGCAGACTTGTTTACTCATACAAATTCACTGTATTATGTACATGTTTGCTGAACACATGAGGAAGATGACCAACAGAACAACAAACAGAAGGAAAAAAAAAGGTGGGGAAAAAAAATCTGGAGACGAAGTTCTTGAGCAGTAACAGCATTTGCAGAGTGTAACCTAAAAGCAATTACTCTTGCTAACCGTCGCACATGGAATCACGTCAGGCTGGGTCTGTTTCTTCAATGTGCCTTGAAACTTCAAAACAGCTGGTGAGAGAGCATGAGCTTGTGCCAAAGTATGCCAATGAATCAAGTTTGAAACTAATTGGTATTGGAAAGAACCCATTTTACTCTAGTTAATGCATGGTCATGCAGGGTTACTACCAGGAAGAAGCTGTGCATTGTGAGGGCAGGTAAAAAAAAAAAAAACACCAAATAACACACACTCCCTCACCCCCCCCCTCCTTTTCTTTTTTTTTTTTTTGTCAATCGAAATCGAAATTGGGAATTTTGTACACACTGTGTAGAGAATATGCTCATTTTTATGGAAAAGTACACAATTGTAGGGTAAACAGGCCTGTCCTGGTCTACCAGTCTCCTGCATTTTTGTGCATCATGAGTATACAACATGTAGTTTCCAAGAAGGAATAATATCGGCAGCAGTAACTCATGATTTGTTTGGAATTGCTGAAATTTAGACTAGTGTACATGTCAAAGACCCTTTTTGTAGTATCGAGTTCAGAGCTTCCATGGTGTCATTTTTTTCAGTTTTTTTTTTTTTTTTTTTACATCAGCTTTCAGGAAATGGTTATTTGCCCATGAATTCAACAACAACAAGCATAAGAAATTTACTACGCCAGATTCTTTGGTCCGATGTCATCAGTGTGTTTTTTCTAAATTCAGTAATCTGGACTGCATGTACAGAACCTGTGAAAAACAATGAGGGAGACCCATTTTCAGCTGGGTAGGTTGGCTGTTTGGGAACAAAAAAAAAAGGCAGCGCTAAAGTACCGGTCAGTTTTCAGCCAAGATATTAAGTCAGTGATGCCACTCCTGTAGATGCACAGGTAGTGTCATACTATGGCATATGGCTCGCAAGGTTTCTTCTTTCCGAGTAAGGATGTGTCCACACTCAAAGGTACCTAGAGCTTTTTTTGTTGTTTTCTTTTAGCTTACATACACAAAAAGACTTTTTTTTTTTTTTTTGGTTAATATATAATGCAATGTTTTATTGAATTAAGTCATAAAGTGTAATGTAGGTAGCATGAAAATCTATCAGGTAACAAGACAATTTAGATCAGAAGTTTGTGGACGATACCACCTCCTGCATCCACATCTTTAAGTGTAATGTAGGTAGCGTGAAAATCTATCAGGTAACCAGACAATTTAGATTAGAAGTTTGTGGACGATGCCACCTCCTGCATACACATCTTTAAGTGTAATGTAGGTAGCATGAAAATCTATCAGTAACAAGACAATTTAGATTAGAACTTTGTGGACCATGCCACCTCCTGCATACACATCTTTTAAGTGTAATGTAGGTAGCATGAAAATCTATCAGGTAACAAGACAATTTTATTTAGATTAGAAGTTTGTGGATGATGCCACCTGCAGACACATCTGGTGTTCTATACTCTGTTCTGGATTCAGTTATCTTGATATGCACAAGGACTAAAATAGTTGGCCTATCATAGCATATGGAATGAAATGTTAGCTGTTAGTGTATTTGTTGCTGGTCTAGGCAAAGAAAGCCCCTGCAGCAAGTTCAGCACCTGTGGAGATACCCTTAATACACAAGGCGCTGTTCAAGACAGCAGATGGTGCTGCTCCATCTAAAGCCGTGCGCTTCACCGTGAAACTTAGGTGGGAGCAGCATTGAACCTGACGCAATACATCGCCGTTCGCTGCCATCGTTCATGGAGATTCTGATGACTTTGTATGTGAGAGAAGTGCTGATATTTGTCGATGTAAAGAGAAATGTGTGATCGAGGATGTAAATATCATTGCTGTACCTTTCACTTTCCTCCATTTAGATGTATTCATTTGACCTACATTACAGCCAATGGTGAAGACAGATTGGAGTCAGAATACAAGCATTTAGATAATGTATTTCAAACTTTAAGATAATTTTCTAAATCCTCGTTCCTTTAGCCCTCAGAGTAGTTTTTTTTGGCCTGGCAGATATTTTTTTTTTGCGTGCAAATTTTTCTTTTTAATTTAAATCAGTTTCTCGTATCATTTTATGAGATCCTACTTTACATTCATGTCCAAAGTTCTTTGTGTGTGTGGGGGGGGTAGGGGGGGGGCTGCTGGCTTTTTTTTCCTGTTTATTGGCAAATTAACAAGGCTTGCTTTAAGCCAGGGGGCTATCATGTCTCTTGACATTGTAATGGAAGGCAATGTGCTTGCCTGCGTTCTATGTGAACACTGTACAGGCTTCAAAGGGTGGTGCAGGATTGCTCCCAGCGGGTTGGTTTGGCAGCCGAGGACAGCACTTCTCTGGGTCCCATTCGCACCTTCCGGTGTTTTCTTTTTTCTTCTCAACATGAGTCTCAAGGCTTGCTTGTTATAAAGAACAAAATGTCAGTACTTATCATTTTTATCTTGTGGTGTCCATGGACCCATGCTGTCAAAAGAATTTCCCTCATGGATGAACGTTACAGATGTGTTGAAAAAATGACACATTCTGATATTTTTGTTTAGACATCTGTCGCATCTTATATCAGGGTTCATACAGGTCATAAAAGTCTGGAAATTTGAAGTCCATTTCAGGCCCTGGAAAATCACACTATGGCTTGGAAATTGAAGAATCAAGCACCATTGCTTGATATTATGCATGGCTGCTTTTATTTTTTTCAGCATCATCTAGCGTTTATAATGCAAAAAAAAAAATATTCCATGCCCCCAAACACGACATTTCGTCTCTAGTGCGTTTGTTTTTTTTAACATCACTTTGAGATGTTGCATTATGAACAAAGTCTTGGAAAGTGGTAGTGAAAATGCAGGTCTTGGCCTGGAAAAAGTCTTGAATTTTGAGTTGCATTCCTGTATGAACCCTGTATATATTTTTTATGTTCATGTGCATTAATCAAGTTGTGTTGTGCTTCCTGCATCAACTGTGAGTTGTGAGTATGTGCACTCATTGAACGCACGCAGGTGTGAGTGCAAAAGAGCAAGACATTCATGTTCTTAGATGAAATGGAGAGGTGGAATCAAGCCATTTGATGGCAGATTAGTTGCATTCTTGTTCTCTAAATGGACTTCATTAGTATATTTTAGTGCATGTAGACAGGAGGGAAAGAAAGATTATCGATACTGGTGTAGGTGTAATTGTGTATTGGTCTTTCAAACATAATTTAGAAATTTGGTATTTTGTAGCCATTGAGTCTGAAAAGGAATGTCTGTGGGATCACTCAGAAGTAGTACAAGCAACAAACCAAAATTCAGACAGGTAGCAACGCTAAAAGGCAGACAGAAATACAGAAAGATAAATATCGATACAAGGGAAGTAGAAATACAAGGGGGCAGACAGCAAGACAGAAGTAGCTAGAAATACTGGCAAAAACAGGAAGACAGGTAGCTGAAATAATGGTAGACTAGACTGCAATGCAGGAAAAGATTCAGACCGAAATAAGGAAGACAGGTAGCTGAAATAATGGTAGACTGCAATACTGGACAAGATTCAGACCGAAATAAGGAAGACAGGTAGCTGAAATAATGGTAGACTGCAATGCAGGACAAGATTCAAACCGAAATACGGGAAGAAGTGAGACTGCGGGATAGCTGAAAGGCTATAATGGTAGACTGCAATGCAGTGGAAAAGACTTGGACAGAACTATGGGGAAGAAGTGAGGCACCGCTGGATTGCAGCCAAGGCTATACAATTCAGTATCCTTTGACAGTTAGAATGAAGTGGAAACTGTCTTCTTCAAGACTACAGCCGGTATTCTGAGGAAAAAATTGTGATCAAGACTGTGTCCAGACAGATAATAGAAGGTGAAGTGGTAAATGACGAACTGCATAGTAAATGTGGGAAGTCCTTACTTCACACAAAACCTTTGCCCATCTAGCAAAGGGACTAGGGGGGAAAGTTTTGATAGAACTTTGTAAAAAGTCTGTTTGAAAAAGAAAAGATGTCGCATGTAACCTATCTTTTCAGATAAAATAATTGATTCACCCGTCATTGTGGTGCAGTAGACATGTCATAAGTAGCTAATCTTGCTCAAGGATATTTTCTAACAGTGTTGCTCAAATTCCTAACCAGTGATGTATAGAGTACCAAGCTGATTATTATGTGCTCAAATGTTCTCACTGATAATTAAAAAGTGTAAAATGCTATGGCGTTTCTTGCTTAGCCTTTTTAGCAAACTCAGATTAAAAGAAACAAAAAAATTGAGAAGGGGGGAAAAATTCTAGTCACAATATGGAACGAGGGCACAGAATCAAATTCCTCAGAACAAGCATAGGTCAGCAGGACCCATGAAATAAATGTGGGATATGCCCTTGAACCTGTTCAAATGGCAAGGCATGATTACACCAGCTTCAATTCTGTAGATACTGGCCATATCAAGGCTTCATCTGAGAGTAGATGTAGTGTAAATTTATGTATGCATCTCTATGTATGTATGTATGAAGGAATGTCAAAGTGTTCGTTTCATGTTTAATGCTTTTGTTTCTCTAATTTCTTGATTATGTTGCCTCTGTCTGGACATTTTCGGCTCGTGAATTCAAGGATTCTCTTCTATAGAAATTTTTTGGATGGTTCATGATTCCATCTATGAACCCTTTCAGAAACTAATAAAAGTTTGTGAACAGGTTATTGGGATCATTGTCCATCGGGTGGTGAAACCGAGAATTATGGAAAAATAGGTGGGGTTTTTTTTTTTTTTTTTTTTTTTTCTTTTTTTTGCTTGGCTTTAACAGCAAGTGAGTTTTAATCACAAGTACATACTTCAGTGTGAAAAGGCACCCTGCACAGGATCCGAATTCTTATAGCATTGATAGATTTTTGGCTCACCTTGTGAGCAAAGTGACTCACTCTCGTTTGTGGGCATTTATACGACCATGGCAAACGTCGTTGCAATTTTGTTTCAACATACATGCTGTATGAATATAAAACTTGGCAAGACTGCAGAGGTTGATACAAGCCTCTCGGATATCAACAGGGATGGCCACAAGACAGCAGTTAAAAGTTTTATGGGGGAAAAAAAAATTCATTTTTGCAAAATCAAATTATTGCTATTTTCTTATGATTTTTTTTTTTCCTCAGTGCATTTTAGATGCCTTTAAAGACAATAAAACTGTTCTGTACAATATGAGTATCACAATTACACAAGTCGCAATAAAAAAAAAAAAATGTTTTGGGGTAAATGGAACATAAATTTTCCTGTACAATATAAATTTCCCCAGCAGTAATAGACATTTGGAACCCTCTCGTAGATGGAGCCCTCTCCTCCCCATTTTCAAATCTGCATGTGTAAAAAAAAAAGGGGGGCAAATCTGTTTCACTGTAACTGTGAGGGGGTGTTGTTGGAAAATGTGACACAGTGTACATGTTTTGTCAGTACATATTGTGTCTTATTTTATCATCGTTTCATTTTGTCAGATATTGTTTCAAATACATGATTGTCTTATTTTATCTATCATTGTTTCATTTTGTCAGATATCATTGTTTCAAATACATCATCGTTTTTTTATCATTGTTTCAATTGTCAGATATCATTGTTTCAAATCTAATGTTGAAGGGAGGTGAATTCATCTGAACTGATTGCTGAATAAAAGAGTCTGAATTTATATCTTCCATCCTCATATATCTTTTTTCTTTGAGAATATGTTGAGGGAGGGGTGGTGGTGGTGTGTATAAAAAGGGTGCAATGCAACCAAAGTGACCAAAACATGCCAGGCTTGCATATCAAATTGCACTGTGCATATGACAAAGGAAAGACGGTCCTGATCATGACAAAAAAAAATTGGGTTTTAATTAATCTGAATGGAGGGCAACAAAATGAGATGTCTGGTCAAAACCTTCACTAGTCACATTCAGAAGAGCATGTATATACACGCACTACACACATATAACTGAATGATACCCAAAAGACAGCATGGAAGAAACATAAAGAATCCAACTGGCAGGCACAAAGGAATGGAATCCGCACATCACTGGACGGAAATCCGTTTAGGATCTGGGACAAACTTGCCAAGCTCAGCAAATGTGGGGAAAAAAATGCTGTGCTGCAAGTCAATGTACACGATGGCTGTTCATCATGTTGCTTCTGAATTGTGCTTCAACACATCGCATATGGTTGACTGAGATTAACATTTTTTTCTCTCTTTTTTTTTTTTTTCCTGGTTTCCATTCATGCACATGCCATGCCACATCCTGCCCGTCAAGCTGCAAAACTGGATTAGCAGCAGTATTACATGTCTGCCCACAGTCCCAAACATGTGACAGGGTGCCAGTCCCTGGAAACAATAGAAAAGTAGTCTGTCCCAAATCCACATTTCCATATCCCCCTACCCCCACCCTCCTTTAAGAGGGGACACAAAGGTCCTTTCAGGTGTTCATTACAAAGAGAAAAAAATGTCCTCTCCTAAAAGAAAAAAAAAAAGGCGAGTTAAATTATTGACAGCTACACTGTGTTTCCTAGGTACTCCAGTACTCTTCCCTACCAAAGCCCTTTATATCTCTGGAATCATAAGAATCATTTGTAATTTATGTCAGCAGGTTGTAGTGTCTGTGCATCAAAGAAAGATCTCAGACAAAATTCCGGTGGAAAAATTCTCCATACCTAAAAGAGGGATCACACAGTTGTGCCTATGTTGTTGAACAAAGACATCATTATATTTTTTTTTTTCGTTTCTTTCATTTCTGCGCAGGGCAGAACGATCGACTCAAAAAGACACTGCCTGTATAGACATGTGGTGGAGTTTTGTGTGTATGACTTTTTTTTTAATCCCGCCTACAAGAAATCCATACATTGGGGGCTTCTGGGAAAAAATGCATTTGAAATGTGTAATGTGTCATCCATACAGCCTGCAAACTGGCCTTCTCTTGACAGCATAAAGTTTATGGGAATTTACATGTGTGCAAGATGTGCATGCGTTCACACATGGACTATGAACCTCGGTAGTCATAGTCTCATTCAAAGGACTGGCCGGGAAATGGAGTTTTCCTCCAATGATTTAACTCCAAGGGAAAAAATCCCCCTGTACCGAAAGAAAAACCTGCAACCCCAGGATCACGAGTCCGGTGCTCTAGAAACTGAGCTATTCCGGACTCCAAGACATCAAGTAAAGTTTATGATTAGTAAAAACTGGCCTATGGTTTGTGCATCGGTCATTCTGCTTGATTTTTCACCTGGGAAAAAAAGCTAAAAAGCACCATTAATTGTACAAGAAACACATAAACACACACAAGGAGGCTAACTGAGCAAATAAGAAATTGCAGAAACAACAGCTAGTGTTCACTCTGAACGGCATTTACATTTTCCCAACCCAAATCACAATGTATAAATCTTCGTGTTCTAAATTATAATGAGGAAAAAACAGCTATATATCAAGACATCTTCCCAACCCCTGAAAGCACTGATGAACGCACACCACTAACATTCTGACATCAATCGTTTTAAAAACACAAACTTGCATGTGAATGAGGGATACTCATTTGCAAAAACCTATCAACCAAACATTCAAGATAAAAGCAAAATAATTCCTTTTGGTCCAAGTCATGTTAACACCGGGAATGCACATGGAAAAACATTATGCAAGCATCATATAAGAAGACAAACTGCTTGGTGCCTTTTTGTTTTGTTAACCAGTGCAGTCTTGCACGACAAACTAGTGGAGGAAAACAAGTGTGAGCAAACAATCCTTGCTTTGCTTGTAAAATCACTTTGAAAAAAAAAAACCACACTTGATAAAGATTTGTTCAGAAAAAAAAAAACACACACACCAACCCTGCATGCCACTTATCAATGATTTGTTAAAAAAAAAAAAAAAAAAAAAAAAAAAACACACACACTATCAAAACTTTCACCAGTCTGTTTTCAGGACAGAACCCTATAGCTGTGGCCTTGTATTCCAATATACTGGAAGTCAAACCAATGTATGTAGTTATCTTTTGTGCCCGCTAATCAGGTGCTGTGATACTGGTATACTCGTAGCTAAAATTTCTACTTTGAAAGCAAAACAAAATCCAAAGGTAGCAAAAGTATTTGACAGTTATAAAAAGCCAAAAATTATAATAAAAGCCAAACTTCGACATTGTGAATCTTTACTGTTTGCAGTGCAATTTTCAACTGAAAGTATTCTAAAGACCTAAAATTTACAGAAACCTGCTTACTTTTTCTGTTCATGTTCAACTGCTGATTTGTCTGTCCACCTGTCTCTCACAAGACTGCACGACAACTACTAACCCACCTTTACAGAAACTCTGCGAAAAGATGGAATACGGCTCCAAGACAAATCCATTAAACTTTGGTGCAGATCTATGTTGTGGATCTTGATTCAAACCACAGATAAGCATTTGTCAGAAAGATTACACAAAACATTAATGAAACTTGGTGAGAAGACAAATGCAGCCCATGGATGAACACCTTACACTTGGTGCCAATCCAGATCAAAGGACTATCAAAGAGGTGTGGCTGGGGTCTGTTTCTCTCCCTACTAATAGATTCTCTCACACTTAAAGCAAGCAGCAGCAGCAATAAACCATGACAATAACATCCCATAAACCAAATGTTACAAGTCTGTAATTTCACAAACAATAAACATGCGACTGAAAGTCCATGAAGACCTTTTTACAAATCCATGGAACAAAACTAGTCTTGTCACTTCATCATCATTTTGTTCAACAGTTTTATCTCCTTTGCATAGTCTCCTAATGGAGTCTCCAGAATCATAGGAATGCCATCAAAGCGCGGTTCTGCCATGACTCGCTGGAATCCGTCCATACCGATCTTACCCTTGCCAATGTTCTCATGACGATCAAGATGACAGCCAACCCACCTTAGAAACAAACAGAGATCAGTAACAGAGAACTGTTAGAACAAACCAAACTCTTCAGCACATTTGGCAACTACCTGACTTTAAAAAAAAAAAAAAAAAAAAAAAAAAAAAAAAAAGAGGGGGAAGAGGTACATGAAATAATAGAATTTATTTTCTTCGCATCTTCCACACTATTCCACATGCTCTCTACAGGAGCAAATAACATAAAATACACAGGTTGAGGCAAAAATTGGTCTTGATCTTGATTCAGTACTGATTAAACACACATCTACAAAATAAATGCAAGATTTTGTTATCTAATGTAAGTGGAAAATCACAAATAGGAAGTGTAAGATTATGCAACTGTACAATATTGAGACAGAATACTTTTCATCTCTTGTAATTCAGACTGTATATCCACCCCCAACCCCCTAAAAGATTTACATCACCACATTTTTATCATCTTGTGTCACTGCCACAAATTGTATTTACTTTTGTCCATTTAGTTGTGACAGTTGTGGTCTTGTATATATTTCAATTTCTAATTTCCCCAGTCCTTCCTCTCTTCTTGATGTCAGTTCTTCACCTTTGATCTTCCGGTAGAATGACAGGCCTACATATACATGCCGAGACAAAAACAAACGAGTCAAGCTCATCTCCATCGGTGTTTTAGTAAGGCAGGATATTTTAATGACCTGTCTGACGCAGGGGAATAGTGATCATTAACTAGATAGCTAGCATGCTGTTGCTGCCAGTCATTTGAAGCTGTGTTTGCTGTGCCCTGTAGCTGTGTCAGTAAACCTCGGAAAGCTGCTCTGGCAGCTTGGCTATAAAAAGATGCGAAGTTACGGCTCCCCCATCTTACCTTTCGAGTCATTCAGATGCATAGCCTTTAGATACTGAAAGCCAACAATGCGGTTGAAGTCTGATACAAACTTTTCAAATCCCTGTTTTGATGACAAATCATACCCTGCAACATAAAATAAAGAGATATATATATAATCAGGACAAAAATTGTTATCTTCAGTCTGCTGTGAACGTCTAAAAACCAAAACAAAAAAAAAAAAACCTAAAACAAAACAAAACATGACTCTTACACAAGCGACAGTTCGAGACAGAGCTTTCACAAACCCCACAAGGCACTTTCATAGTGCAGACCCGATTCCTCATTGTTGCATTGTTGGTGTTCATTTGATAGGAAACTTGACCCTGCTGAACACTCTGTAAACATTCTGCGATTTCTCACGTTTATCTGGTCTTCAAAGCTTTTGTCAGGTGGAATGTTCTGTGGGACTGGTTTTGCTCTCAGTAGAGATATTTGTCAATGAATTCACAAGGTGCCAGCACTTTGTCAACAGATTAACAATTCGTATCTAATGTCTGTGTTCCTCCTCTTTTTCCTCATTTTTTTTTTTCTAATCCTGGTTTCTGTAATCTTAGTTCCTAACATCCTTCTTAAATGATTTCTACAGCCAGACTCACCATTTTCGCCATATCCCATTTCACAGCTATGTTCAACTACTTTAGTGATTTGATTGCAAGGTGGGCAAGTGCAGGCAGAAATTCAATCATGAAAGCAAAAATGGAACTTCTGAGCCATCAAATGAAGAAACAAATTACCAGACAGACCCTATGTGTTTCGCCCTATTCTCGTGTCTTATTCCAGGTGGTCAAAGTTTGCACAAACATCAAAGAGGTAATGGTTTGCCCGTCCTTTGTTTCCATTGTTTCAAATGTTCTTTGTCCTGCCTGAAGAAGACCCACTAGGTAGAAATGTCTCGTGTCTGTTTTGTAATTAGTCCTTTGCTTGGCAGCTAAAGGACGTCATGCTTAGTCAAGCCTCATTTAAATGTTCTTTGCCAACCATTGGTAGAGTTTTCTGTAAAGTCACTTTAGTTTAGCAATCAACCAATCATCTCCAGTCACCAATACCAGAACAATTCTGAACAAATTTTGTTGCACCTCAAGGCTTCAGCTGTGAACCATGTGAATGACTAAAGCTTGACCCCAGCCAGAAACAGTGCTGATGTCTTGACTCAGCTGAGCTTCAGTACTCCCCTCCCCCCCCCCCCCCCTTTGGAATTTTTCTTTCCCAAAGGCAACAACTTCATCTGTTTTCTAAATAGATCACCAATCAACCCCCACCCCTGCCCCCAGCAATCCAGTACCAATATTTTTGGATATGAAAAAGTCATATGAGGAAGTAACAAAGAACCACAGTATGATCATCCTTTTTCCACAACAAATACAAAATACAACTCATACAAGTAAACTTTTCAACACTTGCACATAAACCTGTCATGCATAACACACCTGCTGCAAAGGCATGGCAGGTATCCAGACAGACCCAATCCTAGATTTGTCCTTGACCCGATCGATGATGCCCTTGAGCTCCTCGAATCGACCTCCGATCGTATTTCCTTGACAACTCATATTTTCTATAACTGCACAGAAAGAACACCAAGAATCAAAAAGAGCTGACATGAGAATATATGATAAAATCTGGCCACAATCAACATCATGTGGGACGCTAGCATACTATCAAGAAAGGTGTGGCTTCCATCCAAGACTTATGTGCCACAACTAAAAAAGCCACAACAGGTAATGCAACACTGCAAAGTAGTCCTCAAGACAGCTTTACCTGTATATTTTTTCTGTGGATGGGAAAAGTGAGAGTCCAATTGCTGAAAAGAAATTACAAAGCAAAACACAAGGCTCCATAATCAATGTAACCACAGTAAAGTTGCCAGGAAGCCAATCACTGTAACTGCACACAGATTTTGTGTGAAGCTAATAATGCGCCATGTTTCTTTGTCTTGTCTGCCTTTTGGCCGACTGTGGGGAAAGGCCCAGTGACAGTGAGCGAAGACCCACCAGCCACAGGGAAAGTCCTGTTGTCAGCAAGCAAGACTGTTGCTTGGGATCCTCTTCAGAAACATGCAAGACGTCATGTGGCGAAAGCTTGGCTGTGTGCTGTCTTCAACTGTCGGCAGAACAGCAATGAGCCAGGGCGCAGGATGTTGACTGACGGAATGGATGTTGACTGATGGAATGGAGTGCCATCATCAAAGCTCTCAGCAGCATTACTTTATGACTGACAACACCAGGCACAGGGGCCACACACAGCACAAAAAGAACAGGACCCTAAACAGCCCCTGTGGGCGCCATATTTTCATGGCAGATGCAGCAGAGTACCTACCATTCACTCCTCTCACTCCTCAGTTTTCCTGTGACAAAAAATGACAAAACTGCCCAGCGTCAAAATCCACTTTCTGGACTCCTGTACAGAAGAATTCCGATTTCTCACATGGGCAAAATTTACAACTCCCTTATAAAAGCGTCCCCCAAGTAAGCTGTACGCAATACTAATTTATACGTTACTTCTCAATTCTATCATGCTAAAAAGGGACACCACGCTGGATCAATCTTTTCCAACACATGTCTATGCTTGCAAAAGACAGCTCA
This sequence comes from Conus betulinus, assembly GCA_016801955.1. NCBI lineage: Eukaryota > Metazoa > Mollusca > Gastropoda > Neogastropoda > Conidae > Conus > Conus betulinus. The sequence goes on from JADBJO010000486.1 coordinate 93,590, forward strand.
CTTCTCTACCATATGTTGTAAGTGCTACACAGCACACTGGTCAGCTTGGTCGCATCTTGATTACGATTTCTTTACCATCTCTGATAAAGACAAATCTCACGAACTAATCAAGACGAATTTCAAAAACTTATCCACTGTCTTGTCCCTGCTCGAAAATAAAATTTTTTTTAAAAATTTCAAAATCTAGTATTCTGAGAAAAGCACAGCGCGAGGTATACATACCATAATTATTAATAACATATGGTATTTTCAAAAATGCCCCTGCCCAGCCCAGTCTAACACAGCAGTGAACACCACGATTTCTGCTGCTTCATTCACCTGTGATCACAAACTTGGTCTGCTTATGGGCCCAGTTAATGGCCTCAGCAATGTTGTCCAAGCATTTCTCAATGCTGATCTCTCCACATGTGGAACCTGAAACATACAGTGCAGTGGACTGAAGTATTTGTAGCATATTTTGTACAAAAATCACTCGCATTTTTTTAAACGTAAATGTAACTAGGACCTAAGAATTAATCCATCACAATTTACAAAAAAACCTCATTCCTTCATATGAAAAAAGCAGCATTTTACAAAATATATACTTGCTATTGCTACTGTCACAGGGAAATATAAGAAAAATTTTATAATTTACTGAGAGAAACAGAAAGAGAGAGAGAGAGACAGAGTCTACATGAGTAAGCCCAGACACACACAGCATCCATTCATGCAGGATATTCTATTTTACCATCAGAAACCGTACACACCTGGGTGGAAGTTGAAGAGAGTAAGTCCCAGAGCCTCACACCTTTGGAGCCATCCAGTAAGGACTCTCGACTCTTCTTCAGTGTGTCCTGTTTGGAGACCCGCAGTTCATCAGGTATGACCCATGAGGAAGGATGGAGTTTGGTGGAAAACCGTGTTCCTTGAATTCAAATGTACATACAAAAGCTTTATAAATCATGTGCAGGCCGTGAAGCTAGCAAGAAAAAGGGTGAGTTACATTTGTGTATTAGTGTTTTGGATCACAGAGAAATGAGGGGTATCTGGAGTATAATCAAAAGCATCCAATCATGAATTCTGAATTCATATTCAACAGTTACATAATACTGCATGATATGTTTCTTGTTTCCATTAGATTACAAACATGTTTATTTTCTATGAATGTGACACAGAGTCTGAATGTGTTACAATGTACTTTTGGTTTGTATGCATGTGTGTGTGTGCGCGCGCGTGCACATGTTTGTGTGCATGCATGCACGTTTTTTTGCGATGGACAGAGAGAGAAAGTGTGTATGTTAAGTAATGTCCTTGATGCCTTTTAATGAAAATCAACAAAACTGAATATGAAAAGCAAAAGAGACTTAACAGTCACACAAGTGTTCAGACAAAGCGACCATCGGGGGAGCCTTCAGAATATGAGTTGGGAGCTCCAGGACTGTTGGAGAACAAGCCCTGGGGTACAGTGCCCTTTGAAGCAAAAAAATCATGTATATACACAATCTTAAAAATAATAATACAGGGTAAGAACGCACTATCGTCAGGCACTTTCCGTGGTTCTAGAGGTATGCAGTCTGAACAACAAAATTTCATCCAATCCATCAGATCTGCAAGACTCGACGTAATTTTTGTTCACCAAAAACAAACAAAACTTTGAAATCAACGACTCAATAATGAGAAAAAAAATCTGCTCAATGAAAGAGCTTGTCCTCAGCTCCTTGGCACCAAACGTCTGTGTCCAAAACCATGAGACTACAATCTTTTAAAAGCTTCCTCAACAGAAAATAAAAGTGTTCATGATGGTGAAGCATGCAAAACTTTCAGAACCTAAAAAAGGGACGCTCCTTTTAAAGTAAACTATACCACCGTGTATTCTTGCTGAAAGTATAGTACCCCAGTCTTCTAGAAAAGGGTATATGAATACATGTTGCTCTGAGATGTATGTCAAGAGCCGGTATGTACAGACCAAACAAATCTATCCCCAAACACAAATAAATGTACAAATTTCTTCAAAAGTAAAACTGTAAACTATGTCAAAGTTATGGATTCCATGACATCTGTTTTGTTTTTTAATTATGAAAATACAAATAATGTACTTTATTTGTGCAGATCTTATTTGAATTGTACATGTACCAATTTCAATGGTTTTAATGTGATTCACTACACCCAGGAACATAAACTTTCATGTTACCTCTTGAAATATTACTTGTGAGAGTGCATGTATCAAGTCAGCGTGACCACTTGGTTATTCAGCAGTGGAATACAAGCATTTTTTTTTTAAAGTCAGAACTGTCCATTAGTCTTCTGCTTAGAAAACGGCGAGGCTTGGTAGAATGCCCTCAGATACATTTTTCAATAATAATCATAACTGGCTTCTGTAAGTGAAAGTAGGTCTGTTTTCCTAGGGTACAGCATTCTATCATAAGTACAATGGTGCTCTCCACTTTGCTGTTTTATTCTGCTGCATGTATTGGCCTTTTCAAATGAAAAAAAAAAAGAGAGCTTTTTCTGTATAAATATTTCATTTCACCAGCCGCTGTGGCGAAGTGGTTAGCGTCGCGGACACCCGGCTGGGAGGTCGTAGGTTCGAATCCCATCACAGTCATGGTCAGTTTTCTGCCCTGACTGGCTCCTACCCAGAATTGAGTTTGCTGCGGACTCAGTTGGGAAGACTGGGACCACACAGTCGAGTTTCATCCACTTATGGATGCATTTCTGAGAGTGTTGCTCACAAATTTCCTGACCAACACTGCAGGTGCCTGTATCTCTCGGGCCTGGTTGACGCCGTGACATATTATGAAAGGAAGCGTAGAGTACAGCCCTGTCATGTAGTCTCAGATCTAAATGGAAATCCGTTGCATCATCTAATCATCCTCATTCTCATCGATCAGCATTAAAAATACAAATGTCTCAAATTCTGTGGGCCCTTAATGCCCTGCTCTCATGGTGACCTCAATTTCGATGTCCTCTCCACACCTGTGGCCTTGGTTTAGTTCCGTCAGGGTCACCGGTATCGGTGAGTCCATGGGGCTGTCGTTGGACAGACGTGGTAGCGCCCTCCGGAGGGAGAGCTCACTCACGCCGGCTCCGCGACTAACCAATTATTGTCGTCAGTAGGGGGCTTAGTAAGTGGTGTCCTGCGTATGTTAGATCAGAACAGGCGCCACTGAACACCACCGAAGTGACTCGGCAGCAGTGCAGTGTCTCCTCCAGTGGGTTTGCCTCTTGACGACTTGACATTGACTGCTCCCTGTGGATTGCTGGTGCCGGGGCTGCGGTGGGACCAGCCGGGCTGTGGCGTGGACAGGGTGTTGGAATGAGTGGCGTGGGTGCACTGCCTCTGAGGTGGTGCAGAAGTTGGGACAGGAATAAAAAAAAAAAAAAATCTAAAAAAAAAAAAATTTCTTTGCTGCAGTTTTATGTGCATTAAGAGCACACACCATATAGGTGCTTGTAATTTTATCTTTTCATCCGAAATACACATACTAGGACCGTAAGTTAAGGCTTAGAGGAAAGGCAGTGTGTGCCAAGGGAAGTAGATGCACAAGACTTGAACTATTAACACAAGATTTTCTCCCTTCCTGGCAATACCACATCACTGTAGATGTATCTTGTTTGTCAAATGTACTATAAACTGACTGAAATTAATCTACAACAGTAAATTACTTTCTTTTCTTCTCATTCTAGGACAGCAGCAATACACAGCGAAACACACGTTATGATGAGAGTTACAGGCATGACAATTCACTAGTATGGGACATTTTGGGGGTGTGGGGGGGGGATAGGATAGAATGGCCTTTTCTTTCGATGTTTGGAAAACCTGAGGAGGAGGCAGGGAGTGGGAGGAACAGCAGAGTGCCCCTTTTGCACTCTCACATACTGTTTGCTGGGCTTACACTTCGCAATTTTTTTTTTTTTGCTCTTATGAATTTTGAGCAGGTTTTCACAGAATTCACCACTTTTTCTAAAAATACTTTTTGTCAAGAAGAATTTCATACTAAAAACTTACAAACACTTTGATTGGCAAGTATAAATTCACTGGTCTTGACAGCTTCAAAACCTACCCAAAATTTGGCTGAACCCGAAAAGAAACTTTCAGTTTCTTTAATTTCTTGTAAAATCGTGAAAAATCTTCCAAATTTCAAACAAAAATGCTTCTAATCTTGAATCTTAATACCTGAAATGTGCAAAAAAAAAAAACAACAACTGCAACATAATGTACTTTGAACCTTAACTTTTAACTTTTTTTTTACATATAAAATATATATGACTACAAATGAACCTTAACGTTTACTTTTCTTACATATAAACTATATATGACTATAAAATCATAAAATGATATCGCAACATTGGTTTACCAAATTCATAGCCAAAAGTTGTTGATTCTATACCACTGGATTAGGGTGACAGGGGGAGTTCTGTATCACCTTGCACGAAGCCTTAAACTTTTCTGCTGCTTCTGGATCCAAAGGCTTGGAAGCCCAGCATCGCTGTGACTTCAGGAAGAGACCAAATGCACGCCCACCCATAGATACTGCTTCCTCCACAGCCTTGTGTAAACCACCTGCAAACAGAAGTAATCAGTTGTTGTGTTGTGGCCATCAACATCAAACACATCCTGTACACAGACAATCACAACAAATACAGAACTGTTGATCTTAGTGAACTTGCATGTGTAAAATCATAACAGGATAGGTGAAGGTTTATTTTCCTTTTAGCAACACACAAAAGACTGATACAAATGTTTTAAAGAAATGGTATTAGTTCCACCATATGATACAGACAAACAGATTACAGGACAAAACACAATGCATTTTAACCTCTTGGGTCTTCTTCAGGCAGAAACAAACAACATTAGGACAATGAAAACGAAGAACTGATGCAAACAGTTTCAACACAACATGGCTTCTTTCTCACTCTTAACAATTTTGCTGCAAAAGTGCAATGCAGTTTAGTGCACAACCTTTCCATCTTCTACCCCCTTACTATGAATACCACCACATGTGATGGTGTATCCAACAGTCCGCATGTGCTATTTGACAACAAAGATGTTGACATTCTGTTCACTATGACAAGACAGGCCTGAATTCTTCAATTCCTGGCAAACAGTTTCATAATATTCTGGCATCACCAGCCCCGAGACACAAATATAAAAGCAGCAAAAAAAATCTTCATATTTTCTGAGATAGGTCCACTGAGCGGATGAAGTTGAACTATTTCAGCATTTGTTTATAGTCTTCCATTTCTTTGACAATTTCAATTCACAATGTGCTCTAGTCAGTTTTAAACAAAGTGCCCTCCAGGTCTCCTATCCACGCCTGAGACACACCTGTTACACCAGTGGTTGGTGAAACAAATATTAAACAAAAGAAAATGTATTTTTCATGATCATTACCATTGCAACACAAAATGTACTGTAACAATTTAACCACACACACACATACATACACACAAAACACTTTCTCTCTCTCTCTCTCTCTCTCTTGCTTCCCTAATATTTTGTAATATGATCAATACCATAAAGATCATTCATGAAAAAAATGTAATGTATAAACCATCGCTACATGCACTGAAAAAATCTTTCATATGTCAAAGACAAATCTATTTTTGATAACAGAAAATGTCATTGTATTGCTTTGGATATTTGTTTGGTTCTTTTAAATCTTGGAAAAGCCAAAGGAAAACATCCAAGGACACACTGTACAAGACAAAGGAAAATGTTTAACAAGACAGAGACTCCCTTACCTGCAATAGAACAATGAGCTCCAACCAGTTTTCTGGCTTCTTTAGAGGTGCTCAGTCTGCTTCCAACTTCAGCGTCGATTTCTGTTTTCACTGGCACTCCTTTAACTTGTGGCTCCTGTGCTCTGCCAACTTTTGGCTTTGTGTCTTTTTTCAATGCACCATCATTTTTTTGATTTACTTTTCTTTTTAAACAATTCATCACCATCATCCATGGCACCAGCCGCTGAGAAAGACATCTGAGAAGAATCAACAGTAACGCCCATTTTTTGTTGACTGTCTACTTTTAGATTTGACATCAAACTCACGTTCAGTCACAATATTGAGACCTACTGGAAAATTGGCTGTTGACTGCGGATACTCAGAACCATTTTTCACTCTGCAACGCGTGGGGTACCTTCTTGCCTGCTTGCTGTTCTGCAGTTTTGTTAGCAACGGACCTCCCTGTTGATACTTTTGATGTAGTCAAAGAAGCAGTTCGCGGTCTCTTGCTTTTGCACAAGTAACTTCTGATGTCTGCATCTGGGAATGTTTTCTTTTTTGCCCAGCTGAAGACTTGTAAGCCGCCACCTTGTCTCCTGCAAACAGTCCTTTCTCTAGCACATTTTCGGGACAATTCTGCAGATCTACACTGCGTACAGAACTGTTCAACTCTTCTGTGTTACTGTCCTCAGTAGTTTTTTGCTTTGGCAACATCTGATTTAACCTGCTTCAAGTGTGTTTGTGGTGTCTGCCTCTGTGATCTTTTTGTCCGTCCCATGTTTGAAAACTTGTTCCTTCAAAACATCCACTCCAGCTGGTTCTGCAAAAGAAGATCTTGTAAAACTTGTGTGTGTGTGTGTGTGTGTGTGTGTGTGTGTGTGTGTGTGTTGTGTGTGTGTGTGTGTGTGAGCACGCACGTGCCTGTGTGTGTGCATGCGTGCAAGTGTGTGTGTGTGTGTGTGTGAGAGAGAGTGTGTGTGTGTGTGTGTGTGTGTGTGTGTGTGTATGTGTGTGTGTGTGTGTGTGTGTGTGTGTATATATGTATCTCTGTGTGTGAGTGAATATGTGTGTATGTGTACTGTGCGAGTGTACGTGTTTGTGTGTGCGTGCATGTGTGTATATGTATTTATGTACATAAGTGTGCATGTATGTGTTTGTGTGTGTATATTTGTGTGTGTATATATGTGTGTGTGGAGAGAATGAGAGAGGGGGGGGGGGGGGGGGGGGGGGGGGGGGGGGGGGGGGGGGGGGGGAATTTATCAACATCAATGCAAGGTCTGGTTTTCTCTTCCGTTAGTATGTCACTTACAACTGTTGTACAATTTCTATTTCTTACCCAAAAAAACAACAAAAACAGAGAGAGAGAGAGAAAAAGAAAGGTTTGTTTTTGTTCTTCTGGGGTATGATAAATTCACATGTGGCAGAGAGAGAGTCAGAGGAAAAACAATGGGGGCAGTAAACATGTTACAGACAGCCCTGGCCATGGCCCTGGCCATCGTGCATCCCACTCTAGTTTACATGCTGTGCTTCACAACAGAAACAGAATAAAGAGGAAGGTTGGTTTTCTTCCTTCTGGAGGTGTGATAAATCAACATTTGGTAGGAAGAGGAACAATCTGCTGTAAACTGCTATAGACGCCCTGGCCATCGTGCACCGCACTCTAGTTGCACGTGACTTCAATGCTTATTCATTGTTGTGCACTGTGAATGTTGATATATATCCTTGTTAGTAAAATGTTTACTCATCTAATTCCAGAAACTTTGCAGCTCTGTTCTACTGATTTTTTTTTCAAGTACTGTGTACATTTCTTATCTCTAAAACTAGTAAAAGAAGCGAATTCCATTTTAGTGGAATTCTGATATATGTACACATTTTCCTCAAGTTAGATTGCAAGGGTTTCAAAAGGACTCATTTATTAAAATCACTGTTTTCTATTTCAAAAATCATAATCTTATCAAGTCTCCGCCTAATCTTCTTCCTCATGAGTGAGGATAAATTTACATGCCTGAATCTTGTTGTTCCTGCACTCACTGACAATTCAATCACTCTTCTCTCCACTTTTTCGACTGCACACTACTTTATATAAAAAGGGTAAAAGATGATGTAACTATACATATCTGAGATATCTCAGTGCTTTACAAGGCCTTAAAGAAGTATCTACCACTTTACAGACCAGTAACCAAGGTCATTTGTGATTGTCTCTTGAGTTCTCATGTGTCAAAATATAAATGCAAGTTCAAATTCTGAAGATGACAACCACAGAAGCTGGCTAAAGAAACTGAATCAGTGAATGAAATGCTGAGATTAGGGATGGGTACAGCCATACTCACAACTGCCAACAGCCAATGAAGAAAATCATCAAAAACATCTTTTAAATGCAATAAATTGTATGATCATGATGACACAATCAAAATGTGCAGTGTGCAAGCACACATTTCTCATCCCCACACCATAGGTTTTTCTACTGCATCGACTCTGCAGAATTATTAGACCATAGTTTGAAAGGAAAGCGGAAAGCCATACTACAGCTACAAAATGCCCAGAGGTAAAGGATTTAGTATACCTATTTGATAAACACTTACAGTCTCTTCAATATATTCTGATTCATAATGCAGTAAGCAAGTCAAATGAAATGCTATATATGATGAGACAAACCTTTTTGCTCATAGACAGGGACACGCTTCCGACTACATACAAGGAATTACTGAAACACCATTTGGGATAGTGCACTACTTTTAAGTTTTTAAACGGCTAGCAAGCTTGATTGAGGTGCAAAGAGTGGCAACAAAATTTGTACCAGAGATTTAAAAGCATAAATACAGACCAGCTGCCATAGCACAGTGGTTAGTGTCATGGAATCTTAGCAAGAAGGACCTGGGGTTCAATTTCCATCAGAGCAATTTATCTGAGGGATTCTTCTGCCGCAACCAGCTCCTACTCAGAGCTGAGTTTGCTATGGTCTGAACTGGTAAGACTGGAACCATACAGCCAGGCTTCAACAAATAAATGGATGCATCTCTTGAGAGTGTTGCACAAATTTCTTGACCAACATTGCAGGTGTCTGTATCTCTTGGGCCTGGCTGACAATGGGATATAAAAGTAAGCAAAGAATACAGCCCCATCATGCCGTCTCAGACCACAATGGAACTCCATAACCATCATTCTTATCCTTCTCCACCAGCATGTAAAAAAAAAAAAAGTCTCGAATTTTGTCGCCCTTCATGCCCTGCTCTCATGGTGCCTCCCTTTCAATTCCCTGTCCATGTCCATGCTCTCCATGAAGTTGGTATTGGGGTCACTGATTTCAGCAAGTTCATGGAGACTGTTGTTGAACAAATGTGCTGGCCCCATCCAGAGGGACAGCTCGCCCATAAAGGTCTGCAGCTGGGAAGGTACTGTCACAGGCAGGGCGATTCTTGGCCCACCTGCTCAAATGCCTCCGATCAGTGCACTGGCACCTTCACACATGAACCATTTCTGGTTTTGGACATCACAAATGGTGATAAATCAGTGGATGCAAGTCAATGGCTGTGTGCAAGTATTCTGTCAATGCACTTTCATAGATGCCTTGTGTGTATGTGTGCATTTGTTTAATATCAATTTATCTATATTCAATAGCCATGAGCACAGAATATCAACACCTTCAAAACTCGCTGGTTTTGTGGAAGCACTTTCTTGATATAATGTATAAGTATGACGAGTGAGTGTTTAACACACACACACACACACACACGCACATACAATGAGCTTAATCCTGACGGCAGTCAGACATGGTCCTAGAGATGGGATTTCCATGATGCGCAGCCCGTGTAACTGCTTCAGTACTTGCGTTTTAGTTTTGGCCCCTAAAGGAAAGCCATGGCTTCATCTTCATCCGTATAGTGTCCTCAATCAACAAGCTGATTATTCTGACACTTGTAACGGAAGGGCAAGAGTGTTCAGACTACAGCTTCTTGACAAAATGCTTTGCTTTCCAAATTGTACCATTTCTTCGTGAAATGGTCGCTCACATTAAAAAATGTGCAATAAAAATGAACACTTACGTACTGGATAAGTTGTCCGTCGCATTGATAGTGGGAGAAATTAACGCGCGAAGTAGTGTAGGGGAGGTAAATCTCTTAGGCTAGTAAATTAAAGCCCTCACATTGGATTAATGCCTTTACCTGTTCATGTTCAGGGCAGACTTGCTTGAATTGTTGATTTGGGTTCCACAGGGAACATAAGGCTGCGGCAACATTCCTCCCACGGAATCAGTTTGGGCTGACCAGTAACCGGGCCTATGTCGTCCGGCTGCCTTCACTTCGGAATCTATGCACCGACGCCAAGTCAGTCGAGGTCGTCCAGCCATCGTTTTTCTCTATGAGTTCCTTTCAAGTGCCTGCCCTGGAGGCTTTCGCACTGTCTGACCAACCCAGCCCCATTTCCTTTTCTTCATTTCTGTGTTTATAGTATTTTGTTTGGTTGACTCCCACTGCGTTTTGCAGGGAAAGACTTTTGCTGTTGAGGATATACCCGAGGCATTCTCAGACAAATAAATGCCTGAAGATTTAAGTGGTGGATTTTGTACCCTTACTTTCTAAACCACACTACCGGAACAAACTTCACTTCAGAGTCTATGAAAATTTTTTTGATTTTGGTGTTGAAAGCATGCCTTGCCCAGTTGATGCAGATACTGATGTGTCTTGGTCTGCTCCACCATCTTTGCTCTTGACACAGCCTAGACAGACAAATTTCTCCATTTCTTCTATGTTCTCATCTTCATGCAGAGTGAGGTCTTTTGTTTATTATTTATCTGCATTATTTCAGTTTTCCTGACATTATTTTCAGGCTTGTTTTGTTCCTCAGCCAGATAGAATTATTTTGCTTGAGCATCCTGGTGCATGTGAGACGGAGGTGACTGACATCATCAGCAATGTCAAATGCTTCTAACTGTTTGCTAAAGGTCAACAGGATGCCAGTGTTTTTGCCATCTGTTGTATTCTTTATGATCCAGTTTATCACAGTCAAGAAGATGGTTAGTAACAGAGGGCAGCCCAGCCTGGCATCTGTCTGCACCTTGAATAGATTAGTTTCCATTGTGTACGACTTGACAGGTGGACTATCGTATAGCTGATGATGGTGATAAATTTTGGTGGAAAGCCCTGCAGTGTTCATGCCCCCAGATGACTTTCAACACTGTCAAAAGTCACCTCAAAGTCCCCACTGTATACAGGGCAGATTGCCATTCTAATGACTGCTCTATGATCATTCACAGTATACCTGGTCTGCGTGAAATCATTCTTGTCAAAAGCCCGACTGTTTTTTCTCAAAGTCGTTTATCAAGGGCTTTCTTCGGTCTCTCAAGCATGATTTTTGTCAGGATCTTGCTGGGAACTGACAGAAGCACGATTCCTGGCCAGTTGTTACAGGAGGAGAGATCATCTTTCGTTGGTAGTTTTACTAGATGCCCCTTTTTTCCATTCTGGCCCTTCCGCTTTTTCCCAGAATGACTGCAGCATCTAGTTGATTTTGTAATGTTTGCCTCTGATGACATACAAACTGGGTCTGCTGGTTTGCCTGTTTTGAGGGAACTGATGGTTTTGGTGACTCCAGTCTTGGCTGGAGGGTTGGTATTGACGTCTAAAGGCTGGGTTGCTGGCAGTATGTTTGGAGGCTCAGATGGGAAGATCCTGGTCAAGATTTCTTCCAAGAATTTGGCCCGTCTAAATCTCCATTCAGCCTTACTGGTGATGCTCTTGCCGTCAGTTTTTTATTGGCCGTGTAGGATTGTTCTCATAGGTCTTTTCATATTTTTTTTCCAGTGGCTGCTTCTGCAACTACAAGGATGAATTACATTTGTCTTTTCTGGCGATTTTCTTCACCCTGCACTTGATATCCTAGTGTTGTGCTTACAGACCTTGTTTTTGTTCTTGATCCTGCTGGTTTATCTTTCCCTTCAATTGTTTTCTTTCCATGATAATGGTCCTAGTACTAATATCATAGTTGGCAGTGTTGTGACAGATTTTACAAGACATTTTCACAGGACTTGCTTGTTAGCCCTGTGCCAAACCCTCCACATGATGGACCAGGGACTGCTCTTATTTGGTCTCTACCCTTCAACCCGTCTGGCTTAGGTGGCCCTGCCAGGTGCTTGAGCTGTTGCTGGCGTAGCACTTGGGGTTACAAGCTACGCGACCATAACAAGGTGGCAATCCATCTGGGTAAGGTTTGCTAGAGAGTCAGCAATAAGGGAGACTACTTCACAGTTACTCATAACTAGTCTCAACATGCCCCTGTGTAATCAAAATCATGGGATAAAGGGCTGGCTAAAGTGTCAGCATATAAAGGGGACTACTTACTGCTACTCATTACCTACATAGGTTTTAAAATGCCCCCTGTGTAATCCAAATCATATGGGATAAAGGGCTGGCTAAAGAGTCAGCATATAAGGGGGACTACTTTACTGTTACTCATTACCTAAATAGGTTTTAAAATGCCCCCTGTGTAATCAAAATCATATGGGACAAAGGGCTGGCTAAAAAGCCAGCAAATAAGGGCTGGGGACTACTTCACAGTTACTCATTACCTAAATAGGGTTTAAAATGCCCCCTGTGTAATCAAAATCATATGGGATAAAGGGTTGGCTGAAAGCTCAGCAAATAAAGGTTATTGCTTCACATTTACTGATAGCCTCAGTAGGTTTTAAAACGCCCCCCACCCTCACCCCCATTTTTAAAATCTTTTTTCAAAATATGTCAGTAAACTTTTAATACAAGGTCTGGTCTGGCAACTTCGGAATATTTAAAATTGGGTGCATCAGTCTTCGCATTCAAAGTAAATGCCTTACAAAATAAATCTTAAATAAATGTCAGCGAACCGCCCAGAGAAACTTGGACAAACGAGTCACAAGACAACACACAACACATTTCGACCTCATAGGTCTTCCTCAGGTGAAACAAAGATGGACAAAATAACGATCAAAGCTAAGTGCATTTTCGTTATTTTGTCCATCTTTGTTTCACCTGAGGAAGACCTAAGAGGTCGAAACGCGTTGTGTGTTGTCTTGTGACTCGTTTGTCCACGTTTCTCTGGGCGGTTCGCTGACATTTATTTAAGATTTGTTTAGAGATTTGCCTGCAGTCGTTTCACTTTGCAACTAGCCTTACAAAATGTTACCACAGTCAACAGAATTTTTGAAAACAGAGAAGAAAATGGTGCTATATGAGCTGTGAATAAAACGCCAGGCTTCCTTGTGTACCCCTTTGATGCTCCCTCTGTCCCCTTCCCACCCGTTTTATGTCCATCCATAATATGACATCATGTTGTTCATAGCCAAGGCTACTGAAGTGAACTTTATCATGGCCGTATCACGGTCCAGATTGATCCCATATATATGTTTACTTAACAAAAGAAATGGTTGAACCAGTTTACTTCAAACTTGGACAAATCTTCATGAAATTTTCATCAAATGAAGAATATCAATTTCTTTTACTAGAAACTCAAAAATTACATGTGGTGAAACATACCTACGCGTAGTCATCAGCAAGTCTGCTGTAAAAAAAAATTCTGACTTTCTAATGGTATGCACCATGGAGCCTCCTCACTTTTTAAAGGATACAAGCATGTGTCAAAACAGAGGCCTGTGAGTGAGCGGCACAAAACTGTTTCTTCTTTATGGCCATCTACAGCAGATGGTAGGAATCCTCTCAAGTTTTGAATAACCTTGAAAAAAAATTTATGATCTGTTCAGGTGTCCCACGCCAGTAGTCTTTGACATGGCTGTAAGTTTGTATTTCATCATGGCAACTTCTTCTAAGTCCTCTTTTTGTGTGCATCATTTGCATACACTTTTCGTCACTGGAGAGAACGGGCGTGCAAGTGCACACACACATTTTTTCTTGCTTTTCTCTTTTTTGAAAATACTTTGTTCCTTCTCTCTGTTAATATTACAGACTGAAACTTTAGAGAATTATAACCTTATGCATGGTCAAACTGGAGAAGTGCCAACATGCAGCTGATGTCTTAGTTGTAATGGTGTCTACACGTTTAGTGCAGGTGCTTACCAACATTTCTGGTTCAGTTGCTCAGCTTCCAAAACATGCCCCTCAAATTTCACTTAGGATACATTTTGCAGCTTCACAAAATGAAGAGCGGACACATCTAGACAGTTTTTTAAAAAAAGGCTGTAAAAGACAGAGAGGAGTGTCAATGTGCACATTTCACACACAGCAAGATGTAGTTTGTATTGTGGCATGCTGTGCAACACAAGCTTGCCAGTAAGTATCCTTATATACGAGAGTATGAGTGTGTATGTGTGTGTGTTTTTCAAGTTGCTGTTTTGCTTGTTTTAGTTTTATTGTATTCTTAGTAAATTCTGATGGGCATATATTCACGCATCTTCTTCAGCTGTATGCACCAAAATTTTAACTGTAGCTGACCTTCTTTGAATGTTGGGGTTCTTTGTTGACCAAACTGCTTGTGTTCACATTCTTTTTTGGGTCAGTTTGACCTTGCATTGTTGTGCACAATTTCTACTGAATATCTATTTCTTCTCACGTGTATGTACATAAGAGTTTGTGCAAATGTGTCACATGTATATGCATGCATGTGTTTGTGTTATTTGTTCAGTCTTTACAGCTCGCCTTGACAACATGAACAATGTCACGTTTAAAAAAGATTTACTTTAAGAGTTAAAAATTTTCGTTTTTGTTTTTTGCTTCACTCTTCTTGCTCTTCCCATCCCACGCACACATACACACGCAAGCACCCTGTTATCTTATGCAATGGAAAGACCAGAAAGATGATAGCCATTTTAAAAGGTTTTACTAGCAACTTCCTCAGCCATGCCTGTTCACACATGCAGATGAACTGTTCAGTATACATTCCTACTTGTTTCTGACAGTCAAATCACACACTCTTCCAGTTTCTCCCTCACTGTCTAACTTCAAACACATTCCCTTGGATCTCTAGCAAACGCAATTCTAAAACTAATAACTACTGTTGCATTTCATTCACTCTTGTCAGATCGTCTAAAATCTCTTTCAAGTCTGACCTCAGATTCAGCACCTCTCCTGCAACAAAAGATACAGAACTTGCTTGTGATGCACACACCATCAAAAATGGAAAAGGTCTGTAAAATACTTTGTATCAACAACTACAAGAACTGTTTTCCTTTCAATTTCACATGCATGTGCCTGCCCAAAATGACGCTCCTTTAACAGCTCAGTCTCTCTCCATTTCTACTTGCTGACATCAATTCTTACTCATTTACTGATTAAACTGGGTGACATGTCAGAATTAAAATGCCTGCCTGCAGTGAATAGTACTCTGCATAAGTTCTTGATTTTTATGTTGAAATTCACTTAAAAAATTTACAGTATGTTTCATGAATAAACGAAATCTAGTAAAGTTTCAGAGATAAATAACTATAACTTTGTTCTTTTAATATAGTAACCATCATTATAACAACAAAAATATTACAAAAAAATGTGTAACAACCAGTAATTTACACAGCAAAATGTATAGTTTGGCCCTGATTTTGCCATTGTCAGGGAATCTTCTTGAAAATTTTCTTTTAATAACTTCCTTTGAATTTTGATGCCTGCCATCACAGACACGTATGAATGCATGCTCAAAGATTTTCTTTTCACTTAAGTTTTTTGCACACACACTCCTCATACAAGAGAACAACTGCCTTTGAATCCAGACCTGTCAACTGGTGTTTTATATCAACAAAAATGAGCGTATTTTCTACGAAAAGTGTGCACAAAAAATTTCCAATTTCTGTGTAAAGTGGGGACAGGAAGGGTGTGTGTGTGTGTGTGTGTGTGTGTGTGTGTGTGTGAGGCATTTGTTTCTTTTTCACCTAGCATCACACTGCAGAGGCCTCGTCCTGGTAGTAAGCACCTGCTTGTGCACTAACTCCAGTAAAGCAGGTTCTTTCTGATACAAGTTACTTTCAAACCTCATTCTTCAGCAAACTTTGGCACAACTCATGCTCTCTCGCCCTTTTTTTTTTTTTCCCCATGTTTCAAGGCATGTTGTCAAAAAAAAAAAAAAAAAAAAACCAATGCCTAACAAGAGTCAGGAAGTTAACAAGAGCTGTTGTTCTTTAGTCAAAGTCTCCACCCTGGTTACATTCCACAAGTCAATTACTGCTGGAGAACTTCATCTCCACAATCTTTTTCCATTTTGTTTGTTCTTTTAATTTGTCGCATTTTCCCCAAAAAGAGGTAAAAAAAAAAAAGAAATACAGCAAAATCCTATGGGTCAACAATTGTGTGATACAACTGAAGAAATTGAGGTTTGTTAAGAGATTGCTGAACACGACCATGGTGGTGGCCTGCTGAAAGCAGAAAGACAATGATGCTTCCATACTAACAGGAGCCCCTGCAAGCAGACATTGATATTCCACAGACACGCTTGTACCACTACCACTTGTAGATCTGCTAGGTCAGACCATCAATGCGGCACAAGCACTATCCACCACAAAACACCTGTACTGTGCTTCTCCACTCAAGCTGATTATGCGCAGAAGAATGCATTTTTGCTTTCCTCATACCTTTGCTATTCATTAAGTCTATCTCTGTGCGTTTTTAAATCGTAACTACTTTTCAATCACATTTACAAATAAACTGGAAACTGAAAACAACTGCCATTTAAGAAGTGAAGTAAAACCACAAAATAACCATATATGTTACATATGTCAGACTCTGGAAAGTGAATCTCATGGGATATTTACATGACAGGAGATTGATGATGATATTCAAAGCAGATCACAGTTCTAATTTTTCAACATTCTCTGCTCGCAAAGGAAAGCAGTGTTTTATGGAAGTAAGCCATCTGCTGCATGGAAACCTCAGGGGTCAAAACAGTACAAAAATAAGATAGATAACAAGGGAATACAGATGACTGTACACTAAGGGGGTAGTGAGGCAAGCTGGGTGGGAGAGGACTGAGATCACCCACACACCCTCCTTCCTGCCCGCTTCCCTCATACCATCACCATCTTTAGATCAATCTAACCTTCATGATCATCAGTGATAAAGTCCAGCAAATCCGAAAGTTACCTGTAATGGCATCTGCTTCAGCTATGAAAGTCACTGTCAAAGGATGGCTGTTCAGTTGTACAACCTGCAAACAATTAGAAACGTTGTTACTAACAAAACCATGCGTTCTTAACATCTAGAAATATTTGACAGCCATGTTCCATCCTGAACCAGATATTTGAGACAACACAAATAAATCCAGGAAAGAAAGAAGAAATAGTAAACACTGGTGCACGGTGCCAAAAATGTATATAACAAGATTATACACATTATCAAAGTAATCAACAGGTTGGAGGCACATTTTTGAAGACTGGTTTTGGATTAAAATAACCTGATCAAAATGAACTATTCACATACTACTGTTTGCTGTTGAATACAAGGCATAATGCACACTTCTCTATTTCTGTGAAAAGACGTTCCTGGCTGCCAGCCTGTCTGCTGACTTGCTGCTGACATAATCATCTGTCCTATGATGCACATGATGAATTACAGACAATCTACCTGAAGCACTTACTGTCAAATGCCTGACAAGCTGATGAGGGACATGCTCTTTGGCCCACTGGAGAGTCTCTAACCTGATGCAACGTTCTCACTTTACACTGCTTTACATCCATCTTAGACAAAGTATATTCAAACACTGTTTAGATAACTATGGGGTAGTCATACCTCTAGAAAAAATTTTAAGGGGTAAGTCAACTGAAACTTGTTCATTCTAGAAAAAATTTTAAGGGGTAAGTCAACTGAAACTTGTTCATTTTTCAATACCAAAGATTTTGCATGCACTGCCATACACACTTCCAGACAGCATACTTAATAGTATGCTGTAAAATAACCAGAATAAGGGTTAGGACTTCCAGCATCCCAGAGTACACAGAATACTTTGTTTAAGTCACTGGTGTCATCAGTCCTTCCCTTGTAATGAAGTGTTTTAGACCACTTAGAAATGCGGGCATAACTACTTTATAAGCTGTTACTAACCATACAGCAAGCAAAAATGCTGAAAATCCATGTTCCTGGGCTCTCTCACTCATTCATGCAAATGAGTTTCTCACTGAGCCACTGTTTCGTATGTGTGTGTGTGTTGGTGAAACTAGGCTCACAAGGCCCACCCTACAGCACAACTTATGTCAAGACATCCAGTAAAGGCCATGACGTAATGGTGCAACTTATGTTGCAACTACTAGCATAAGGGCTAATATGCATAATGAAGGTGAGTTTCATTTTCACTGGCACTGCCAGACTAAACCTTTTTCTTAACATCCTTTTTTTAGGCATCAGGAGGGCATATCCAAACAACCACCACAAACTAAGACTTTAGCAAAACAAATACACATGCAGAGTAACATCCATTTTATTAACTGTTTCAGAATAAATTAAGAAAATCTAAGGAAAAAAAAAAAAAACAACTTTAAACACCTTAAAACAGATAGGCAAATTTTTAACTTACGTATGGTAACCTGTAGAAAGTTAATAACTTGGATGCTCTTCAGATGTACACATCCAATGAATATCAATCAAAACTGTTCAGCTGACAGTGACCTATCAATGCATCTGGGGGATTCATGAAGTACATACACACAGAGCGAGTAAACACAATACAAGAACACCAGGCCTGTTGGCATAAACATGTCAATGAGCAGACCACACCCTTCCCCCCATCTCCCAGAAAAATGATAATGATAATGACAAACAAACTCTACTCTACTATGCAATATTAGTCCTTCCAAAATGAATGCTTTCATACTTTTTTTCCCACATGGAAACTATTCGCATTCTGCTTATCCAAAACGCCTGTGTCCACCTGTAGGTGCATAATGATGCAGGTAACTGACCTGTATATTGTCATAAAAAGCGATGATGGACTCATTCCTGCCCATGCCCATCTTGCCAGCCTGGTCTGTCATGTGAGTGAATGCACTCAGATAGGCAGGTCGCAATGCCAGCTCTGGTGCATGTTCATCAGCCACTGTCCACAAACACAACATGATGTTTGATTCAAGCAATGTGGCTGTGCAGTAAGGGTTTTTTGGTTGTTGTTCTTTAAATACTTTTCTCCACAGGAATATACAAAAATAATAAGAAAAAAAATAATAAGAAAAATAACACATTAAAGAATAAAACATCAACATTAATCGTTTGTACCATTTTAAAATTCATGTGACTTTGCTTCTGGCATCTATGTAAAAACAAAAACAAAACAAAAAAAAAAACCACACACACACATTAATATTAATCGCAACGATCTATACTGTACAAAAAAAAATACATCATCACATAAACATCATTCAGAGTGAGACAGAGAGAGATGCTGACACACAAACAGACCAGGTACATAGAAAACAAGAGAGGAAAGGGAAATGTTTTGAGCTTGGCAGTGGGTGGCTAGCATTACCTGTAAAACAAGAAAGGTCCTGTATAACTTCCATTGGGCCCGTGTTGAGACACATAACGTCGATGTCCAACACAGATGCTATCATTCTACATGTCACATAGATTGGACACTAACTCAGATTCTCGACAACAACCGAAAAGAAGACAATGATGCATGCAGATTGCGAAACTTCTGTGACATGTGAACTGAAATTTACATACATGATACATGATATTTTATTTGTCCTCATAAAATACAGGAAAATTTGTTTATGGTACCATCTTCAAAATTCACACATCATAAACAAATTATAAACATGTATATCATTAAAAATATTCCACTCTTTCCGCTGTGCTCAGTCATTCCTTGTCAATTCATTTATCCATCTTGTGTCAGTCTGTACACATATATATTAACACATACAAGCACACATCCTACCACCTCTCCCCCACCCCCACCCCCCAGCCACACATACACCGCACCAATACAGAATCACACGCACGCACACACCACACCAAAATAGTCACACACACAAAAACACACACACACACACACACACACACACACACACGCACACCTACACAGGCGTGCACTCGCCACCACAGTCCAGCATCACATATGCAATACTAACACCACACTTAAATAAACACTCCAACTGTAAAACAGAAACGCTCCAAGATAAGCTCAAGTTAAGTATAAAAAAGAAAGAAAACAAAAAACAATAGCACCATTCAAACGATCAATAGTATTGCAAATGTATATTTACTTAAGACTGTAAAAAAAAACAACCTGTAGAGATAAATGCAAATCAGGAATAAAAGATTTACTGCTAAGTAAGATGTTTGAAGTGGGGTGTGAGAGAGAGAGAGAGAGAGAGAGAGAGACTGAAGGGAGATAATTCATAAGGTTTGCGAAAAAACTGGAAACAGACTCGTGTAAACATTTTTTAACTATAAAAACATAAGTCCCTATGAAACCAAGTACGGAATAAAAGAGAACAAATTCCAATACCAAGCAATTATATCACAAAAAGTATGATTGATTAAACAGTAAAAAGAAGACAATCAAAGATAGTTGTAAGAAAGGCTTGGATTGGGCGGGGGGGGGGGGGGGGGGGGGGGGGGGGGGGGGGGGGGGGGGGGGGTCCTTCATACATACAAACACACACACACTGAATTGTGAAACAGGCAGGAGGAGAAAGGGATGGGGGCAAGGATGTGTGTGTGTGTGTGTGTGTGTGTGTGTGTGTGTGTGTGTGTGTGTGTGTGTGTGTGTGTGCAGGAGAAAAGAGAGGGAGAGCAAGAAGAAACAAGAAAAACGCCAGCATACCTTTCATCATTGGCACACCATCTCGGTCTGAGATCACAATGGCATGTAGACCATTAACACTGCAACATGGAGCTTTGCAGGTGAAATTTTAGTACATGTCATATTTGATCATAAAAACACACAACTTTAACGTGAGTTTAAAAAACAAAAATGTGGGAGGAGTTCAGGGGTCACCCAGGCTCTGACAGGGGACAGAGGCAGTGCCTTTTTATTCTCTTTTTCCCCTAAAGAATTAAAGCTGATCAACTCCCTCTATACTGCCTACCTGCTCCTTTTATTGTTGTTTTTTTTCTTACTGCCTGTTTGTACAGGTTAAACAAAAAACTCTTAAAAAAGGAAAAAAAAAAAAAACAAAAAAAAATCAAATACTCATATCTTTGAAATGTGGAAAATAGAATGGTCTGACAAATGGCAACGTTCACAGCAATAACTTTATTATTGACTGATTTATCACATTTTGACAGAAAACCTTTTGTTTTTACAACTGATAGAAAGTGAATTCTTTCTCATGAATAGAATACTAACATTTCACAAACATGGTCTTTTGTAACACGGACAATGCCAAACTGTTAATATGAAATATGTAAATGTTTGTACAGAGTGGATATCTGCTGATTTTTCAATCTGTTCCACATCTTAGCATTTATGGAAGTTGAGGGAGATGCCATCTTGTTGAGCGAGCAAGAAGGCAGAGCCGGGAGAAATACACTTGTAAACATAGTACTCAGACAAAGGTGTTCACAGCCAGACTAAAAGTACAATTGCATTCAGGATGATTGTACAAGACAGCTATATAGCTTAGTGTCATACAAAATCTTTACAATAAATTTTAGAATTTGAAATATGCTGATATAGTTACTCTGATCATTGCGCAGATGTTCTTCTCAAACTGAATCACATGGATTCATGGTGGCCCTGAGGATTCAGGAAATGGTGGTGATCCATGAGCACTGAAGCACTCAGAGTTCTACTGAAGAATCTGTTCTATCAGCCACTTTGGCCAGACAGACAGATGACAGCTGCCCTGGAACTTGCCTCCATCTCCCTTACTCCTTGCACCCCCCCCCCCCCCCCCCCCCCGACAAAATGTCCTTTTGCACACGCGACAAAGGGGCCATTAAATCTCATCTTCCACTGAATTACTCATCAATCAAATTTGCATTTAATACACAGTTCAAGAGAACAATGGTCAGCCTTGTGTAAATTCCAAATGCAACAAAAAGAAAAGAAGCTTAGAAAGGCAATGAACTGATGTTAACATCATTCCAATCTTCTGCATTTAGCCTCTTATTAACTACCAACAACTTCAGCAAAAAGTTCCATGAACTTAAAGATCAATTATCCAGAGCACTACATAAATGGATACTACTACATCTACAAAAGTTTTGCAGTACAAAGAAAAGTAAAATTATTACGATTGTGAAGTATGAAAATGAGCTTTATATATGTTTCCACATTTTACACAATAACAGCCACATCCATAACAATATCATACTTACTAATTCAACAGCTTCCGCAGGTATGCTTTCACTTCCTGCAAAATGAACATACAGATAACAGGTTAATTTTAATCTGTAAGTCAGCAGAGGTCTATAGGTCTCTCTCTCTCTCTCTCTGTTTTGTCTATCACTTGTCCCACTTTGTTTTAAGACACATTGTTTTTCTCTCTTTACATGACAAGTAAAACATGAATTATCTCTCCCATTTTGTTTTAAGACAGTTTTTTTTTCTCTCTCTCTTCTCGGTACGAGCACAGCATGAACATACAACATATTTTCTTTTTCCAAATATTGACAGTGCCAATTTCATTGTGTTGTAGGAGATTTGGAGTACAATATTTTCTAGGGGATTATGGAATCTACTTATCTTATTATATCAAACAGTCAATGAATTAGGATGGACTCTAAAGATTTTTTTCTTTTAAATGGAAAATAAGCAGTTATAATATAGCAGCAGACTGGGTGATAATGTATACTGTATTTTACTTCTTTAACTGAATATCATTAATATTTATGACCTATCAGTTTTCAAAACTACCTATTTTCCAGTCTCACAGCTAAATGATTTTAAATGCATCCAACCAGACAAACATTGCGCCTGTGTAACTCCATGTCACACGCGCTTGTGCACTCACCTGGGACAGAGAGAGAAACAGAGATATTCCTTTTTATCAGTTAAAAACAAAAAACCTGATATTCTTTTCATGTTTTCTTACATGTCAATACAACTAAGAGTTTATCTGACAAAAAAACTGGTTTCAATCAGTGTGCTTTTTTGTCTACATGTGTCTCTGTGTATGTGTATATAAGGAATGTGAGCGTATAAGGGATTTCTGTAAGGGATCTGTGTGTGTGCGCGCGTGTGTGTGTGTGTGTGTGTGTGTGTGTGTGTGTGTACTTACGCACACCCAAGCATGTATCTGTATTCATGTTTGTGTATGCATATGTACGTGTGTCTGTGTGCGACTCTTTCCATGTATGTGTTTGTGCATGTGCATGTGTGTGTGTGTGCATACATGTGCATGTGTGATTGTGTGTGTGGATGTGTGTGTATGTGTGTCTACATTTAAAATTTCCCCATAATTTTCAGTTGTCCTGGGGACAAGCAGATACAAAAATGTAGGTCCCCTCAAATTTTGAAATTGCCCTTACTAAGTAAAGAGACGGGTGAAAAAAAGCAACTACTGGTGGCACATTAACAAGTAAACAATCATGTGATGAAGTCTCGAGCTAAAGTATAGCTTACAAGACATAAAAATTTCATCTTTCCACCATATCTTCAGTGTATGAAAGGAAAAATGTTTCTCACCATGCATTATACTATATAGTGTAGAAGACAAGAAAATAAATATATAAGAAAAAAAAAAAACATTCACCCCTCACATTTCTGGATTGAATAAAAAAATCATGAACTCTCTCATGTTGCTCTCAGTCCCCCACCCCCCCCCCCCCCTTGTTTACTAAACACACATTCCAAAATAATTCAATGACATACCTACATACATACAGATTGAAAAAAAAGGCAGCAGAGTAATCATTTCAGCACTGACCAAGCACAATGCCTGCGTCCTGCTTACACACTTATTTTAAAGAAATAGAACTGTTTTGTCTCAATCAAACTGCACTATGCTGAAGTTCCAGTCTGGAAAAAAAAAATGAGGAACAAAGCCACCATGGGAATGGGGGTTTGTTAGAGATTAGGAAGGTAGGCTGGGGTGGAGATGTGAAAGTGAAAAGGGGAAGCCTTGAGGGAAGCACAATCAGTTTGCATTGAAGTTGACACTATGTCACCCTTTCAGTGATGGTCACAATTGGGTTGCCAAGTGGACAGGGTAAGAGAGCATACCCACTCATCTGGAAGACAGTTTAACTGTCCCAGGTAGAGCATCATATGTTTTCTCTCTTCAGTGTTAAAGTGCATCACACACTACAGCACGTTTGCATGTGTGTGTGTGTTTGTGTGTGTGTGTGTGTGTGTGTGTGCATGCATACACAGTTCTACTGGAGTGCTAATGGTTCCAGTCTTCCACACTTCAGCTGGAATATATCAGAGCTGCCTTGTATTTCCCTCACTTTTCAACGTATTCCTGGATTTCCATCATGACTGATGAAACTTGAAGATCATGTCAACATAATCAGTACTGGAGGGAGAACCTTCACAAACCTTTGATTTGCATATGACATGATACATAACCTCAGATACACTGATCATCTTAATAACCAAAAAGTATGTCAGACCACCATGCAGTACAACCAACCTAAAATGATCAAATGAAACCAGGCAAGATAAGAACATTGCAGTGGTATGGTCAGGTGACAAGATCCAGTAGCTTTGCTTAGTCTTCCAGGGAACTGTTCAAGGGGGAAGATGCAATGTTATGACAACATTGCAGAATGGACAGAGAAACAGTCAACAAAGATCAAGGCCTCGGCGCACAGTCAAGACAACTGAAGAAACTCGGTAAAGTATTCATTGTGGTAACCTTATGAGTATGACGCCTCACCGGGTTAAGATAGAAATAAAATTTTTAAAAAAGAGAGAAAAATCTGAGTCTGTGTGCACAATCTTACATCTGATTGTTAATTATGACTATCTGAGACAAGCAAAGTGCAGAGGAGGCAATGCTTTTGTAATCTTTTTCTGCGAGTCTGACAGCTGGACACTTTGAATGATACCTGTCCATATTATATTCATATATTCTGTATGCATAACAGATTTACTGGGTTCCTCTCACAGACTATCTAATGTGTGAGGTACTCAGAGTACATGCTTTTTTTTTTAGAGCATGCTCACTGTGTGTGTGTGTGTGTGTGTGTGTGTGTGTGTGTGTGTGTGTGTGTGTGTGTGTGTGTGTGTGTGTGTGTTTGAAACTACAATTGCATTAATGATACCATCAGACTGTTATCTGACAATATGATGCAGTCAGATTTTTGTATCTCCGACAGATCATGATGATAATCATTACCAGAATCTGTCGTCAAATCAGTGATGCTACGACAGACTTTGAAAAGAGAATGATTCAACTGATATCCGGAATCAGAGGAAGAAATGGCTAGATGGACAGACTTTGACTTCAGTGCGCGAAAGAAGCACAAGCTGTACAGACAATAGTTGCAAACCAGGGCAGGGGACGATTACCAGGCATATGTCAAGGCAAGAAACAGGGCCAAAAAAAATGTGTCAACAGGCAAAGAAGAAACTTGAGGCTACCATTGCAGCACAGGCAAAGAAAAATCCACAGTCATTCGGTCATACGTCAAATCCAAAACCAAGGCCAGAACAGGTATTGCAGATCTCAAAAGAGAGGATGGAACAAAGACAACAACTGACAAAGAGAAGGCAGACCTCTTAAATAGTTTCTTCCACAGTGTCTTCACCATAGAGAGAGACGGAGACTTAAAGAGATGCCAAACTACGCATATGTTTCTGAGCTGCTTGCTTTGTCATCTCAGAAGCTGCCAGGAAGCACCTTGCCAGCCTGAAGACTGGGAAAGCACCTGGACCTGACAGGATCAGCCCACGCATGCTGGTAGAGCTATCTGACGTCCTTGATACTCCCATTAGCATTATCTTCAGGAAGTCTTTGGATGCTGGAAAGATCCCCGATACCTGAAGAACTGCCAATGTCACCCCGATCTTCAATAAAGGCAGCCGGCTCAGCCCAAGCAACTACAGGCCAGCAAGCCTAACCTGCATACTCTGCAAGACTATGGAGGCACTTGTTCGTGAACAGTTTTTTAGCATATCTTCAGGATGACAGACTGATCAGCATGTGACAGCATGGATTTACACAGGGACGATCATGTACAACTCAGATTTTGGAGACTTTTGGACATCTGGACTGAGAAGATGATTGATGCAGGTGGAGGGTGGATGCAGTATACATGGACTTCATGAAAGCCTTTGATAGTGTGTGCCCACGGCCAAAGTGAAAGCTCACGGCATCAGTGGAAAGGTCCTCAAACGGATTAGGGATTTCCTTGCTGACAGGTCACAGCAGGTCATCTCAAATGGTGTAAGATCAGAGCAAGTAAGGGTGATGAGTGGCATCCCTCAAGGCAGCGTCTTAGGGCCTATCCTTTTCGTCATGTACATCAACGACTTGCCTCGCCATGTCCACAGTCATATTGAGCTCTTTGCGGATGACACTAAGGTCCTTACATGCAGCAACAACAGCAACTCTAGGGCTACTCTTCAAGAAGATCTAGACCGGCTACAGCAGTGGCCCACGGACTGGAAACTACGCTTTCATCCAGAAAAGTGCAGCGTCCTGAGACTGGGCCATCCACAGGAAGCAGCCACCTACTGTATAAAGGGATGCGAACCCCCCCCCCACCCACCCCACCCACCCCTGAGTGGAGTGCACTCATTGGTTAGAGGAGAGTGACACTGAGAAAGACCTGGGTGTGTGGTGGACAAAGACTTGAGCTATAAGAATCATGCGGCACACGTAACAGCAAAAGTCAACAGAACCCTAGGCGTCATAAGGAGAACCTTTGACCATCTGACGCCAAAATCCTTCATTTCACTCTACAAGTCCTTAGTGAGACCAGCCGTGGAGTATGGCCACTCAGTCTGGCAACCAAGACACAATAATACACTCTGCAGTGACCTGGAAGATGACCAAGGAGAGCAACCCGCCTGATAGGTTCCCTGAAGGATCCCTCCTACCCAGAACGTCTTGCTAACCTGAAGCTACCTAGTTTGGAGCATCATTGTACCAGAGGTGACATGATCGAGGCATACAAATACGTCCAAAGGACCTGTGACACAGATCATCCAGTGCTCCCCCTCTTCCAAGGCAGGGATACCTGGGGAAACAGTCTTAAGCTTGCCAAGGGGCACTGCAGGCTGAACACACGAGCTGGTTACTTCTCCCAGCGTGTCGTCACTGTCAGTGTCTGGAATTGCCTTCCGGACGATGCTGTAACCGCCCCATCCGTCAACACGTTCAAAAAAAACAGACTGGATGCACACTGGGGGTATGCACCAACTCTCTACGACCCAGAATGCTACCACTAGGCTGTGCCACGCATGCCACACACAGTCTAGAGATTTCTTTTTCTTGGAACGGTGTGAACAGGCCAATATAAGCCTCCTACACCGCAAGAATCAAGTACATTACTCATTATCTACATAAATTACATTGACAAAAATAGATCGGACTGATGTAAAAAGCTGTAATACGCTCTATACACATTTGGCCCTGTAAGAAAGAAAATTTGTCATTTAGGCCTAGCGGTAAGAAGAATACAAGGGTCGTTATTAAAGGGGCGAGCTTTGATAGTGATGTAAGCTCAGCATTGCCGCCTTCACGTAAAATTACTCGAGATACTTTCCATCAACATACTATCTCCTCTTGCAGGTTTAAATGAGGATAAAGCCTTGACCTACGTAGAATTATATCAATGGGTACCATCCATACAATTCTTATTTTTCTAATTTTAGAAACCTTGTAAAACGATCCCCAAACAAAAAATAAGCTCAGGACATAAATAGTCCGACATCAAACCTCCGCCATCTTGCTTTGGATCTTTCAAAACAAACAGGCCAAACGTCACAGTTTCAGAATAGGCTAAGCTCAATGAGCAGGTGAACATGGCATACTTCCGTGGCAATTCCAAATATTGGCTCTAGCCACGATGAAAGGAAGATTTATGTTGTTTATAACCCAACTGTACATTGAGGATATGGAGTTGTGGATAAAAAAAAAAAAAAAACTTATTCAAAGGCATGAACACATAAATTATAAAGAAAATAAAAAGGTTTAAAACACAAGAGCCAATAACATGATATTGTGTACAATCAAGCCGACAGTGGTCTCCATGTCATCACTAAATAAAAAGAAATCAGAATCCTAGGGACTGATTCAGATTGTAACAGGCTTTGAAAAGTCCCATCTTTACAACATGATTAGTGTTAAAAAGTCTTCGTAACATGCTGAGGGCTTCCCAACGCTTGAATGCCCCTCATACTTTATGTCTTTAAAGTATTTTTCACTGTCAACAAGATTTTTTAATGTGTTCATATTTTCTATTCTTTTAACGTCAGCTGGTAATTATTCCATAAAGATGCGATTCTATTTGTAAATGATTTTGTCAGTACTGTTTCTTGTCACATCATAACTTGACACTTCTAAAAAGTCAAGTACTTTTATATCATCAATATGTCTAAAACTTTTATTTAATGCTTGAATGGAATCATCCCTAATTCTTCTCTAGATGCATACTTTTGAAATTATTGCGCAAATTTTGTTGCTCCTTTCCACCACCTTAATTAAAGGTGACTGCTTTAACTACAGATACAGAATAATATTACTGTACCTTACTACAGAGGCGTACTCACTGGTCCCTTGTATAAGTTCAGAAATGTGTCCATGTCTGTGAAAGAAAAGTTGGTGGGTTTTTTTTTGTTTGTTTGTTTGTTTTTTACTTCCAAGCAGTATGTTTGATTTGTTGACTGCGTTACGAATATGGTGGTCAAACTTCAAGTCTTCATTAAATATGATACCCAAATCCTCTTCATCCGTACATTTTGTTACTGTGTTACTAACGTCTTCATTCATCGTGGTATTGTCATTCTGGGTTTCTTCTTCTTCTTCTTCCACTTCTTCTCTTTTCTCTCTCTCTCTCTCTCTCTCTCTCTCTCTCTCTCTCTCTCTCTCTCTCTCTCTCTCTCTCTCTCTCTCTCTTTGTGTATGTGTGTATATGTGTATAGCTGTACTTCAGAAACACTGAAATACAAGTTCCAGGTTTCTTACCTTTGACCACAGAATCTAATAATTATTGTAAAGTTTTATGATAACCGATGTATTACATTTCTTTATATATCATCTGCAAATATTTCACTGAAACCGTTTGTTGACTGACGCCATGCAGACTGAGTCATCAAAGAATATTGTGAAAAGAACAGGGTCAAGTACTCTTCCCTGAGCAGTTCCACTCATAACATCAGCACTCTCAAAGTCAGCACCTCCAACCCTAAATAAGTCTTTTGTTTTTTCAAGAAGTCTCGTGTTTCAAACTTATTTGAATGAAGTTTGTAAAGAGTTTCTTGCTAATCATACGGTCAACGATGACATCTTTAAGTATTGCTGCAAATGTTTTGCAAATCATTGAAGTTAAACTGACTGGTGTGTATTTTCCTGGACCACTCCTTGTGCCTTGTATCCCCTGTATCTGTTGTGCATTCCCTGTCACCACTCCATCCAGGAAACCCCGCTTCCATGCTTTTGATTTCACAGCTGTTCCGGACGACAATGTTGTGGACTTCCGTCGCATGGAACTTCGTTGCTTGAGCCTCTGGTGCGGTAGTGTTTCCTCTGGCAGTGCTAACTGCATGTCTGATCTCCTTAAGCATCCGGTTGTGCCTCCATGTATACCTTCCTTTGGTTTGCGCGAACTCAGGACATGTTCCACTTTTTTCCCCATGACAAGTGGACGTCAAGGGTCATCTGATTTCCCCCATTTCCACTGGTTTAAATTGAAGGGCAAGAGGTCATATACAACATGAGAATGAAGCTGACCCTAAGAGGCGTCATTTGCAATGTCTTTCCGGTTGAGATTTCTTTGGAGTGTGTTTTCCCACGTATTCCACGGCCCCTGTTGGCCTCGGTTTCTGACCATTTAGCTAGGGAATCTAAATCTTGTTGTGAAGTTTTATAGTTACAGGGCGTATAACATATTTCTAAGTCGTGCGCAACTACTTCACTGAAACCGTTTATTGACCGAGGTCATACAGACTGAGTCATTAATGAGTATTATGAACAGAACAGAGCTAAGTATTCCCTTAGGTATTCCACTCATCAGCACTCTGAAAGTAAGCATCTCCAACTCAGAATAATTCTTCTCTTTTTCAAGAAGTCTCCTATCCAGACTAAAAAAATGACTTGTTACTGCGAACAACTGTAGTTTAATAAGTAATCTTTTAAATACTTTTCTAAAATCAAGAAAAATGACAGAAATATTCTAGCCTCTCTCTAACGTTTTGTAAAGACTTCCATCACTTGCAAAAGTTGCATCACAAGTCCTATGCTAGCGGAAGCCATGCAAGCAGTTTGTAAAGAATTAATGGCTAATCATGTGGTCAACAACGACATCTCTGATCATTACTTCAATATTTGCAAATCACTGAAGTTAAACTGACTGGTGTGTAATTTCCTAGATCATTCCTTGTACCTTGTACTCCTTGTATCTGTTGTATATACCGGTCACCACTCAGTGCAATCTCTTTAAGCATTTGGTTGTGTCTTCATGTGTACCGCCCTTGTTTTAGCGCCGCTTTGCATGAACACAGGACACGTTCCACTTTTTTTTTCAATGACGAGTGGACACCAGGGCTCATCTGATCTCTCCCATTGCACCAGATTTGAATGCGAGAGCAGAAGGTCATATGCAATCTGAGAATGAAGCTGGCCCTAAGAGGTGCCGTTTGTCAGTTTGTTATTCCAGCTGAGACTGCTTTGGAGTGCGTTTACCCATGTAGTCCAGTGCCCCCCTGCTGGCCTTAAGGGACTGCCTCTTTGGTTGGCTTAGCATCCTCTTCTTTCTTTAACTCCTCTTTTACCTTGTCGCTCCTTGCTTTCCTTTTCTGCTTTTGACCGCCTTTTCATTTCTGTTGAACCAAGCCCCTGTCTCTCTGTGTGTCCTGTCACTTCCCTGATCTTGATGTTTTCCTGTGCCACGTCCACTGTCTCCCGAATTTAACATTTTCCACCAGTCTTTAACTTGGGTTAGATTGATCACACCCCCCCCCCCCCCCCCCCCTTCCCCAAGTCCTCAAACATGGCGAGTAGCCTTGCCTTACCCACTTTGCACTTTTGAATTTTAGCGCATTTCCTTTTGTAGCTGTTGATTTTGGACTCCATTAATTCCACTGTGCTAGCGCTGATACTGCATATCAGTAGAAGCCAGAGATCAATATGAACTGCAGACGCCAGAATTATTTCCTAGGCAGCTAACCCGGTCTGTTATCTGTAGGTTTTCTTCCGCGATTTGGATGGTTTCCTTTCCCTCTTTGTGTCTTTCAAGGAATCATCAAAGGCTCTTGACTGGTTCTTCTGTTACTGTTTGAATGATTTGGCTGGCTGCAGTGAATGTGACTGTTTTGGCTACTTTTTGCTCTGGCATGGAGTGGCTTCGTGATTTCTTTGGTTTCAAATCCACCCTGGGCAAAGCAACCAACTTATCTGTTTCATTATTTTGCGTGTCTCATCTTACTTGGTGGAAAGCATTGTTGTGTCAACCGCGAAGGCTCTTAGAGCGGGCATTTCGTATCTTTTCCCGAGGTCTGCTGAATCTGTACAACTAATAATAGCTTTTAACTTGACCTCGCTGCCAACACAAACAGTATTGAAGAAATTGCCCAATACACTGACTGATATGTCAACTTCCTAATTGAACTAGTCTGGTGAGTGAGTGTGTGTGTGTGTGTGTGTGTGTGTGTGTGTGTGTGTGTGTGTGTGTGTGTGTGTGTGTGTGTGTGTGTGTGTGTGTGTGTGTGTGTGTGTGTGTGTGTTCAGCGTGTTCAGACAGACAGGCAGACAGACAGACAGACACAAAGAAAGGGAGACAGACAGATGAGCTGAGTTGGCTCTTACTGGGAACAACTCTTAGTTAAGTCCACTTCCATTTACAAAATTGTTAGTCCATTCCATTGATAAAAATTATTACCTATGCACTACCCTTCAGCTCCCCACTTTAATTTTGTCTCATATTAGTCTCTCTTCGACGCTGCCCACCTTGGACGAGCGAATCGTAAAATCTGTATGAACTAGAACTGACAGCACAGCACAAGCCGCAGAGCTAGTATCAACACACGCACTTTCTCAGCCCAATCTTCCCGCCGATGTCACCAATGGTAATGATTTGACTTTTTAATGAGCGCTAATTTATTCAAATTTGGAAAGTGTTCATCCTGGACAGCTCGGGACTGACCTTCGCAGGTTAGTGAAGATCACGTGTCCTGAATTGCAGGTGGATGCGCTCAGTCGTTTTGACATGATGTTGCACCCTCTCCTCCCTCTCGATCCCAGTGTGTGCGTGGATATATATATATATATAATATGTAGCCTATGTATGTGTGTGTGCGTGCGCGCGCACGTGTGTAAGTGTGCGTGCGTGCGCGCGCGCCTGTGTGTGTGTGTGTGTGTGTGTGTGTGTGTGTGTGTGTGTGTGTGTGTGTGTGTGTGTGTGTGTGTGTGTGTGTGTGTGTGTGTGTGTGTGTGTGTGTGTGTGTGTGTGTGTGTGTGTGTGTGTGTGTGTGTGTGTTATCGATGACAACATGACTTTAAGTAGCTCTAAGAGGAACACAGAAATAAGAAAACATAGCGATTCAAAAAACCGGCCTTGCGTACAGCTGCTTCAGCGAGGATGTTTAAATACAGTTAATGACGCCAGGAGCACAGACACAACCAGCCGTGTCTCCCTGATGAGTTCCGATCCAGCGGACGAAAGGCCTCGGAGCAGGCAATACAAATAGACCTGCCTTTGAAAGGGATTACGATGGTTCCCTCATGCAGCTAGTGAAGAGTTTTCATATCTATAATACATTTTCTGAATTTCATGTTCCAGTTTTTCTCCGTTTTTAAACACACCCCCCCCCCCACCCACGCCTTAAGTCCAAATCTTTGCCAAGTCATTACTATGAAGACATTTGAGTTTGTGGCCTGCGCTTGTTTTTTCCCCCACTATTAGATTGTTTGTTCGTCTTTGTATTTGTCTGACTTAATTCAAGTTTAAAAGGCTGTGCCAGTCTTGAATAAAAATAACTCTGTGTTAGGTTTTCTTATGGGAGCAAAAGTTACTTGTTTACTGTTTATTGTTTACTGTTCCCTGCCTCATGTCATTTTAATTACAGTTTATAACGTTAACTATACAAAGTTTATTTGCATTGACATGGACACTGTATCATTCGTTTAAAAGAAAAGAAAATAGAAAAGAAAAGGGGAAGAAGATGACGGGTGCAAGACGTTACACACTATCGTTAATGTTCGGTAAAGCGGTTTTTTGTTGTTGAAAGACCTAGTTCTAAACAGAAACATTCTTGTTTAAGTTTGATGACTCAGATAATGATGGCATGTGGCATTTTATAAGTTATTTGTTTCTGGGAGAGAGAGAGAGAGAGAGAGAGAGAGAGAGAGAGAGAGAGAGAGAGAGAGAGAGAGAGAGAGAGAGAGAGAGCTATGCGGACTATTCGTCAAATTTCTCTAAGATTAACAAGTTATTCAGTGACAGTGCCGAATGTCTTCAGTGAACCCGTTTTGAGGAAAGAAATTCCTAATCATATGAAGCCAATGATACCTAGTGTCAGAGATCCACCTGCTCGGAGCCCTCTTGAACCTCGCCACACAGGAACGACCGAGAATTTCGAGGATATTCTAGTTTGCGTGGGGTCAACGGCTCCCGTGATGCCGTGCCGACGGAATGACGTTAACGGTCATTAGAACTTCGTGAAGCCAGTGCAGACGCTATAGATGTCAAGTCTCGGCATGTCTGCCTATTCCCCTCTCCCGGCTTCTTACCACCCTCACCGTACACCCCTCCGCTATCCACTTCGTATCCCCTCCGCTTCCACTTCACTCCTAGTTATTGCAGGATCCTTATTCTTCAGCACCGCAGTAACGCTCCTCCACAGTCCTGTACCAGTCGTTCCTTTGGCAAAATGGAGTCTGCCTTTATAGTATGTTTTGATGTTTGATTTCCTGATTTAAAAAAAAAAAAAAAAAAAAAAAAAAAAAAAAAAAAAACGAAATCTGAAACTGTCAGACGTGTAGGTCCGATCTTTGCTAGAGATGCTTTAGTGAAAGAATCTGTGAAGGTAGCTGTGAGGCAGAGGCGCTACCTTCACACTACAACCCCTTCCCTTTCCCCCGGCGCCCACAAACATGTAGGCGCGTGTCAGTGTTTATCTTGGCTGAATCTCACCGACTCGCATCTGATTAACTTCGACATTGCGGCAATATTCGTGCTAACACTGAAATATATTTACAAGCATATGATGTGCTCATGAGGAAAAAAAAAGTTCGACAAATTTGTTATTTTACTTTCAACGGTATTTGACAATAGACCAGCTGCATCCAATGGGCGACAATGATTATTTCATATGTGCAAAGAGTGACACATTTATCTCCCTTCCACTGATCAGCCTGACGAGGTCATAAATGGATGCCTATCTTAGATATAAAACTCTCTCTCTCCCCCCTCTCTGAGTGTGTGTGTGTGTGTGTGTGTGTGTGTGTGTGTGTGTGTGTGTGTGTGTGTGTGTGTGTGTGTGTGTGTGTGTGTGTCGTCGTGCGTGCGTGCTCGCGCGCGCACGTGTGTGTGTGTGTGTGTGTGTGTGTGTGTGTGTGAGAGAGAGAGAGAGAGAGAGAGAGAGAGAGAGAGAGAGAGAGAGAGAGAGAGAGAGAGAGAGAGAGAGAGAGAGAGAGAGAGAGCTAAACTTTCCCCTTGCACGGTTCTACTTTGTTTTGATGATATTCTAAACGCTGTTATGGCAAGGACAGGATGTAATAAAAGCACAGCAGTGCTTCTCTATGAACTCTGTAAGTTCACACACACACACACACACACACACACACACACACACACACACACACACACACACACACACACACACACACACACACACACTTGTCGGTTATGTTGTCTGCTCTCTTCTACTGTTCTGCGACTCCCTTAACACAACTACACCAAGTCTTGTCCTGCTGAAGACCCAGCCCGAACGGTCCACAGAAAAAATTTGGAAAGAGAGAGGATTAGTTACCGCCAAGAACACAGACAAACAGAGTACAGGACTAGTCAAGAAAATTATCTTTGCGCCAGTTTACCTGTCGCAAAAGAAAGGTCAGACAGTAAAACAATTATGAGCTTGCTGCTGGCGTGAGTTTATACATGATCTCTGAAAACGTACGCAGTTACCTGGACTTTTACGATTTGAAGGACAGGTGAGACTAACGTCAGAAAAAGAAGTGTTAAAAACACCGCCTTTTGATTTCAGAATTAAGATTGTGACGAACTCGACTTAAATTCAAGTAGTTTCTAGCTTTTGTAAAATAGATTTGTTGTGAAAGTCGTACACATTGACCAACTGCCCACACTATCTAGCTAAAATAATAACAAAGTTAAGGCTGAACACATGCAACATACCTTTTCTCTTCATGTCGCGTGTACCCGTCGGAGACCAATTTTGGTTCGTCATGCTTTATTAGACTGTCTAGCATTAACAGACCTATGTAAGAGAAAGGTATTAATCATTAAAAAAAAAAAAGAAGTCAAAATGAAAGTTGTATTTTGTATGATCCACACATTACTAATATTGCAACTGTTATTGCTCAATCTGAAGTAGCCAATTGTTATGAGGATCCAACTTTGAGTCCAAGGGTCTGTAGTATAATTACCTGTATGTATGTTTGAATTATTGAATAGAAATGAATAGATGCTGTTTTCATTTTGTCTATCGTCCAATATCATCTATGATGAAGAACCATAAATAAAACCACTGAACTCAAGTAATTTCTCAAATCCATTGTCTCTGAAAATTATTTGTCACTTACACATCGAACCTCTTATAAACGTCTGTTGTTGTTGTTGTTGTTGTTGTTGTTGTTGTTGTTGTTGTTGTTGTTGTTGTTTTAAATGGAACGAATGCCATCCTTCAACATGATATCCAAATGGAACTCTTGTGTGCCTGTGTGCCAATATGACATTTCCCCCGTGGAGACTGGAAGAATTCGAAACCATGTGAGTAAACTTGTAGGCAGTTTGCTTCATGCAGCACCTGCAATGCAAACTAGATGTTGAGCATCATAAAAATAAGC
Organism: Conus betulinus; assembly: GCA_016801955.1. Lineage (NCBI taxonomy): Eukaryota > Metazoa > Mollusca > Gastropoda > Neogastropoda > Conidae > Conus > Conus betulinus. The sequence goes on from JADBJO010000486.1 coordinate 129,336, forward strand.
ATCTAGTACAGTTTCCATGACCTGTTTTGATAACGTTCGTTTGTTTACAAGTCTAAAGTATACAGACTCAAGTAAACAGAGATTCAAATTCAATAGAAATTAAAAGATGCAGCTTGTAGCCTACGTTATCACGATACTGGCCGCTCCAGTTGTGGCAGTCATAAGCGTCGCAGATTAAGAGCTGTGAGATCGTCGGTTCGATTCCTATCAGAGCCATTTGTGGGATTTTTCAGCCACGACTGTTTCCTACCCAAAGTTGACTTTGCTATGGGCTAAAATGGGAAGACTGAGACCACACAGTCGGGTCTCATCCATTTAACGGATGCGCCTCTGAGAGTATCGCTCAAATTTCTCAACCAAAATGCCACAAGTCTGTGTCTGTCGGGCCTGGTCGACAGCGAGATATATTATGATATAAAGCGTAGAGCATAGCCCTGTCATGTTGTCTCTGACGAGAATGAAAATTCCGTATCATCATCATCATCCTTATCCTAATCGAACAGCATTAAAACGTCTCAAATTCTGTTACCCTTGCTGTCCTGCACGTCCTCGTGGTGACCTCAGTTTCAAATTCCCCTCCACGTCTACTACGTTGGTAAGTTCGTGTCGATAGCCTGCACTGGCCGTGGGGTTGTGATGACACAAGCCAGGGTATGGATCTGAAAGGGGATCCAAAATGAGTGGCGCGAGAGTGATGCCACAGAAATGGCACCACCAAATTCGGTTTGAGTTGTGGAAGCTGATTAGTTATTTTTTGAAAACGTTTTATCATACAGTTTCATCATGTTGAATTAGGAGCCTCATTCGGTGTGTATTTCATTTGACGTTTCTTTGGCCATCGTATCCTTATGTATAATCTGAAACGTTGTTCGTTAACTTGGGTTCTTGACAATACTCACAATACTCAGATTTCCGAATAAACGCACCACATACACACACGTGCGCACGCGCACGCACACATGCAAGCACACACACACACACACACACACACACACACACACACACACACACACACACACCCGCGTGTGCACTCACACGTACGCTCTACTCTCCCCATTTGCCATCACCACCCTACACCTCCCTCTCTCTAGTCCTTATCTCCACTCACAGAGAGAGAGAGAGAGAGAGAGAGAGAGAGAGAGAGAGAGAGAGAGAGAGAGAGAGAGAGATTCCCACCTTCCTGTCCACTCGGAGGAGAGAGAGGGGGAGGGGATGAAAAGCCGGGGGAACAAAATGAAAAAGAAAAAACGACTTTCCAGCAGATGTGAAGCGGACTTGGCCATGTGATAGTGACTTCGTCAGGTGTGAAGCCAAACTCGTGCAATCGCCCGCGGGTAATGTCATCTTCTTGAGCAAACTGAAAACAGACACTGTATCAACATCCCCACCGCCCGCTAAGCAGCCTGCACCCGGTGGCCTCAAGGAAAACGAAATAAACAAAACCGAAAAAAAAAGCACATACACAGAGGCATGGTGCTGGTAACTGGTAAATGCCTCGCCAAGTGGGAACCAATCACAAGAACGTTCACAGTACTAGTCGCATCAAGTATCGCGACATGAAAGAGAGAGGTTAAAAAGGTGGTGGTTGAAACGATCTAGCTTTCTTTCAATTTCTTGCAAGCTTTAACGCACACAAGACAAACATAAAATCATGTTGTGTCTGATGTAGTAGATGTCACACAAGAAATCTCTTGATTATGTACTCCCCCCCTATCCCCCCCCCCCACCCCCCCCCCCCCCCACTTCATTCATTCTTCCTCCCCTTCTCCACCTCTACCTTAACCCCGTAGCTCCAGCCCCCTCGACCCATTCCTCTCTTCGCCTTCCAACTCTTGACAGGTAAGCATTCTTCGCGGAGATTCCGTCTCCTTAGCTCCGGAAGGTCAAATATGCAGACAGACTGGATTGCAGCCTCAAAGTCAGGCAAAACTACCGCATACTTCCTCTTTCAATTCAAAATGGTATGTCCATCCCATGCCAAAAATAGAATAAGATAGTAATGGAATGGACTAACTAAAGTAAGAGACACACACACGCGCACACGCGCGCACGTGCGCGCGCGCGCATACACACACACACACACAGTGGCACACACACACACAGTGGCGCACACACACACACACACACACACAGTGGCACACACACACACACACAGTGGCACACACACACACACACACACACACACACACACACACACACACACACACACACACACACACACATACAGTATGTGTCATGTTTTACAAGAAAGGAATGCCATTCATCTCTTGCCAGCTTACAGACCAAAAGTGAAAAACAACCTATCACTAAAAAGCAAGTGCAGTGTTGGACACAAGAAAGTGTTGATGAATTACAGGCTTGTTTTGAATGTACAGATTGGAATTTGTTTTTGAATTCTAGTTTTGACATTAACGAAGCCACCGATGTTATTTCCAGCTACATTTCTTTCTGTGAACACATGATTGTACCTACTAAAACTATCAAAAAATATTTCCCAACAACAAACCTTGGGTTACAAAATCTCTGAAAATAACTCTAAATGAGAAAAAAAGAGCTTTTCAATCAGGCAATAAAAGCGATCGTAAGGTTGTACAAAAAGAAACTGCAAACGGAGATTGAAGAATCAAAGAGAGCTTACAAGAGAAAAGTTGAAAACATGTTCCAGAATGGAAATATGCGAGATGCATGGGAAAGGAATAAAGGTTTTATCAGGTTCAGGAAAATGTTCAAACCAAAATATTAGTAACAAAAAAACAGCAAAAGAACAGAAGCAATTTGCAGAAAAGCTGAACGATTTTTACTGTAGATTTGATGATAAATTTTAGTAAAGAATTAAAGGAAGTGAAGGAAGAACTCCAAAGCAATGTTAAAAACGATGTTGATGGAAGTGATTCTGTTGTGATTGAGGAAAATGATGTTCAGTTTTTTTTCAAACGTTTAAATGTGAGAAAGGCAATGGGCCCTGATAATATCTGTGGAAAATTGTTGAAGGTGTGTGCTTCTCAGCTCTCCTATGTTTACAGTCGTTTGTTTACCTGGTCACTTAGAGAATGTATAATTCCTGTTTTATGGAAAAATGCCACTGTATGTCCTGTTCCCAAAAAAACGCAACCCAGCTGTTTAAATGATTACCGACCAGTTGCCCTCACATCTGTTGCAATGAAATGTCTTGAAAGAATTGTCCTCGGTTATGTTTTAAAAGATACTACTACAGTACCAAGACCCGTTTCAGTTCGCATACCAACAGAACAGATCAACAGATGATGCCACACTCACACTTCTCCATCATGCTTTTTCACACCTCGAAAAAACCTGCCTCCTTTGTACGCATTCTCTTTATTGATTTCTCATCAGCATTCAACACCATACAACCACATCTGATGGCAAAGAAACTCATTAACATAAATGTGGGTAACAAGCTCATTCTTTGGATAATTGATTTCTTACACAGAGGACACAGTCTGTTCGATATCAAAGTGTTGTTTCGTCTTCCAGAGTCATTTCAACTGGCGCACCCCAGGGTACTGTTTTATCACCAGTGCTTTTTACTCTGTACACAAATGATTGTTCAGGAAGTGATTCAACTTTGTACATTAAATATTCAGATGACTCAGCACTTGTGGATCTTTCCAACTCTGATTCTGTTTACTTCAAGGAGGTTCAAAGATTTGTTGACTGGTGCGATCATAACTATCTTGATCTGAATGTAACAAAAACGAAAGAAATGTTGATTGATTTTAGAAAGAATCCAAAAGCTGTACCACCACTTTTTATCAAAGGTGCTGAAGTAGAACGTGTTGAATCATACAAATATTTAGGAACTTTTATAGATAATAAGCTGAATTTTAAATCCCATGTTGAGTATGTCCACAAAAAAATGTCAAACCAGATTATATTGTCTTCGCAAGCTGCGATCATTTCATGTGAATACTGACATTCTTCGGACATTTTTATTCATGCTTCTTGGAATCTGTTCTAACTTTCTCATTTATGTGTTGGTATGGTGGGTTGACTGTGAAGAGCAGAAATGTGCTTGAGAAAGTGGTGAACGTGGGAGGAAAAATCGTTGGTGAGAGACAAAAAAGTCTGAGTGAGCTATACAGGTGCCGTGTTGTTTGTAAAGCGAAGAAGATTACGTGTGACCAGACCCACGTTCTTGCAAATCAGTATGACCTTCTTCAGTCAGGACGAAGATATCGATCGGTTAAATGCAGAAGTGTCAGATTTAAACAAAGTTTTATTCCTGTCCATTGATTTCATGAACCGAGAAGATTTAATTGAAATCCAAATTCCTCTATATGAATGTATGTCATATGTGAGAAAATGGGTAATGTGGCTAAATTATTGTTTATTTGCTGTGAATGTGTGTGACCACAAATAATTTCTCAAATTGAGATTGTGTCTGTGCGTGTAAATGCGCGTGCCCACGTGAAGCGTGTGTGTGTGTGTGTGTGTGTGTGTGTGTGTGTGTGTGTGTGTGTGTGTGTGTGTGTGTGCTGGTTGTTCTGCCTTGTAAGATGCATAGAGTAAAGTCTAATTTTCATTTCTCACGAACAGCTTCTTCACTGTGGAGTTTGCATGACAGTGGCAAGATGGATCACAACAGCACTTCAAGAACAAACTGTCCTCTCGGGCGATTTAGAGACTGGGTGCCTGAACCCCTAAATGTCTTCAGGATTACCTCAAGGGTGTCCACTCTCCTCTGCTTTGCACAGTATTTACTCTTAAGACATTACAAACCTCAGAAGAATTGCTCGAGTTTTGACACCGGCAGATAACGGTGTAATTTACAAAACATCAAAGGATGTTCAAGAAAGAGTACAGCAGTCCCCCACCGGCAGCTGAACAACATTGCTCAGTGGCATCAAGAGACTGGATCCCCCGTCAACTCTACTAAAAACCAAGACATTAATCTGCACTCTCATCAACAAGACATCGCCAAAATTGTCCTCACCTATTTCCTTCAATGGACCACGAACTGAGCCAAATGACAATCTACACGACTGGGAATTGGCTTGGACCTTTAAAAAGCTTAAGAATACAAAAAGGGCCTATCCACCATAAGCCCTCAAAACAACTGCAGGTAAACGCAGTCGACAACGGCACCTCTATCGGCTGTTACCAGGCAGTCTATCTTAGAATAGAGCTCACTACATTGTCTCAGGCCAGACCATCTTCTGAAGCAATGAGATTTAGGAAAAGGCAAAAGAAACACCAATCGAAAATGTGCGTGACATGGTTGACCTTCTTTAAATGCAGGTCAGACATAAGCTAGAGCAGTAAAAGCACACTTCAGATTACTTGAAAATCCTCGGGGAAAAAAAAAACACGACATAAGGCTGTCAAGGAAAACAAAGGCACTTGTCCCTGACATAGAAAATCGTAGATGGGACAAGCAGAAGACAGATACAGCTTGTTTGTTACTTGTCAAAATTCAAAAACAGCAAGAAATGGGAAATCTATCCCGATCACTTCATACACTTCTACCAAACTGCCGTATTACTTAAAGCTTGGAATGCATTGTCGAGAATGACGAGAGGGCAAAAGCAACGCAGAAATGCAGGTGAAAAAAGAGGCAAATGGGACTGCATCGTGATATGTACACTGACGATTCATTCACCAAAGGTAAGCTGGGTTTGGATACACAGTGAAGCAAAACGGCCAGACAATGCAGGACGATGCAAGACAATCCAAGACAATGCTGCATACAACATAACAACTCCGGTCTTGCAATAGAGATAGACGTAGTGATAAAAGTTCACCACTGTCTTTCATCCATTGACTAGCTTCGAACTCATTAAGCTATGGTACTGACAGACTTAAGGAACCTTCTTCAAAAAGTGGAAAACGGAATGGAGGAGTCCGCACTGGCATGAAGTAATATGCAGCCTCAAATTGGGCAAAGATCATATCAACATAAGTTTTTATTGTCCTACACGTACAAGTGTCAAAGGAAACGAGAGAACAGACACACTGGCGGGCAAGGCAACGAATGGACTACAACCATGCCGACCAGACATTATAAGAAACCCAAGGAACCACCCCAAGAATTCCAAGCTCGAAAGGACCATACGACAGAACACCTTACAGATGTCGGCATCAAGAGGCCGCACATTCAGAATAAAAGGAAGAGCGAGAAACATCACCGACGAAATATATCTTCGCATTATCTCAGTATGATAATACCGAACTTAATGCCAATTGTCCCTGTTTTTGCAGTAATTGTATTCTATTTTGTTTATTTCTTTTATTAATTTTTATATGGTTCAACGCTTCTATATTTATGCTAATACATTTTTTTCTGTCTTCTTTATTTCATTTTTTCTATTACTTTTTACTTTTTTTCTACTGTTATCATAATCTTAATTTATGTAATTATGTACTTATTTATTTATTTGTTTGTTTATTAAGTTACCTAAAATTATAATTCGCTTTACTTACATTTGATTGGTTGATCAATTTTTTACAGATACATTCTATGAACAGCCGTTTTCCACAAATACCCATATGCATACATGCACATACATATATGCAGACACATACGTATGCACATGTGCATTCACACAGACATACATGCATATGCAATAGTATACAGACGTAGGCACACAAGCTCGCTCACATATTCACTCACACACAGAGTCTCGACTGAAGTAATTGCGCAAACACTGGCAGCAAGGAATCCAAGGTCTGACCAGCACGATGGATTAATGCGCAGGTCAGGCATGTGCGACGTCTTCTTCGTGAGACCTTTTTCTAAAAAATGTTTTCGTATTGATCATTGATATATTTGATCTATATAGCTGAAAACCCTACACGCTGTCGTCTCGTGGCTTAGAAGATGTGGTGTAGCGTATATGGACTGGCTCGCTGGCGGTGACCCTTCCTTGACGAAACTGAGTCTGAAAGCTACATTGCAGACAGATCATGAACACAGCATTGTTACAAACACCTAGAAGTGCACGCGTTCACGCACACACACACACACACACACACACACACACACACACACACACACACACACTCACACACACACTCACACACACACTCGCGTGCGCGTGCGTGTGCTAGCAAGAGAGAGAGAGAGAGGGGTGGGGGGTGGGGGAAGGGGAGAGGCTACTTGCAAGCACTATGAATCAATTCACTCAAATTTGACAATTTTCCAACTAATATTTATTAACTCAGGTGTCCAGTTCACACATACAACAGCCGACTTGACTATATCACCTGCTGACAAAATGCCTCCCTTGTCCGATTACTAAAAAAAAAAAAAAAAAAAAAAAAAAAAAAAAAAAACCCTCATACCCCCCCCCCCACTCCACCCCGCTTACTCTCTCCCTCCCCCTCCGTCCTCGACCCTCCATCTCCTCCCCTTCCTTCTTCCCCTGTCTCTCTCCCGCTATCTGTCTGGATGGACTTCCACTCCCACCTTCCCTTTCCACCCCCGAACACGCGGCTTGTCAAGCCGGCTGAGGGGTAAAGTAACAGTGCAGCCCCATGCGATGTCTGAAGTGTTATTTGTTGTGCTTGGCTGGGGTTCAAAACTCATAGCTGATCCGATCGTTCCAGTGTGAAACTAGGCTGTTCAGGGTCGAAAGGATGCTGGCTGATCCATAGCGAGGCTGAGAAAGGGGCAAGTTTATACTCAGTCGAGGTCAAGGCAAGAAAAATGTTTGACAAAGAGGTTCAGAACTGGAGGAAGAAAAGCGGGAGGCAGCAGGGGGAAGAAGGACAAGTCAAGGGGATGAGAAGGGTATGGGGGGAGGTAATCAAGACAAAACAGACGGCCCAGACAGATGACAAGATTAATGCATGCAAAATTGCAGCAAACATCCATCCCTCGCAAAACGCTGATAAAATACTCATCATGATAACGAGACACCGCACATCAGCGTGTGATCCAACACATGTGCTGAAACCAGCACCTGATTCAGCAAATTTTCAGATTATTTTGAGCATATGGTTTCTGATAAGCATTCAATATGCCATTTTGTGCATCGCCATTTTGAAAACAGGATAAACCTATGCTAAAGCCGAGGGTATACTGCCAAGATGGGATTCCAAAATCCAGTCTTTATCTTGTTGATGTAAGTATGACGAGCTGAGTATTAGGGTTTGAACTTTGCCATTTAGCCTACTTTTCTTTTTTCTAAGAAATTCAAAGATATGAGAAAAAAATGACATAGAGAGGAAAGAAAAGAAAAACAAGTAAAGAAAGGTATAACAAAGGGACGAAAGAAAGATTGAAGGAAAGTATACAAGAAGGTGTAAGAATGAAAATATTTTCGGTGCTATACAGGGTTTTTTGTTGTTTTTTTTTCATCCATTTTTCATTGTGGGTTTGGTATTTCAGTTTTAAGTGCTACAGACTGTTCAGTTTGTTTTTAAAGCATTTTGTGGTATTTTGGGGTCACGTGATTTTGTATAGAAAAACAGCACTTCCTTTGATAAACTGTACCCATTATTATTAAGTTCTGTGTATGAAATTCTTTATCAAACTTTCAATACTACCAGTTGAAACGCGATTTCAAGGCCAATGAAGAGTAGTAACAGAGAGCTTTGAGTTGCTATGGGAGCAGTCTCCAACAGCTGTTGCCAACGACATAAATACATGTAAAAGGGAAATGTTCCTCTTTTCTTTACTCATTGTGGAAACCTGGGCCATCTCCGTACTCATTATCATTTGCTCAAATCGATTGTTTGGATGTTTCACAACACTATGTTTGGTTGTTTCATAATAATTTCTCGGTCTATGCTGAGCACATTTTAACTCGTGGGGTTTTTGTTTTGATTGTATTATAAGATTATGGTCAATACCCCAGACGCAATCGCGGAAAGTTTGGATAGACACCATAAGTGACTGGGCAGGTTACACCGCCTCCGCTCTGCTGCCTATGATACGCCTCCTCAATTTGCTAGCTTGCCCCCAGAGGAAACAACAACAATAACAAACCGTGCTTCTTCCTCTTTACCGCCCTCAGCTTTAACTCTCAGGTCCCACCTCAGTTCCCACTTCCTTGCAGTCCACCTTCTAGTCAGTAAAAGAGTAAGGGCAGCAGTGTAGGGCGATGTTATGTCTGTCTAGCTGGTCAAGTCGTGATCACTACGATCTTGCCTTTGCTCTCAATTGCCTGATCTTTTGATTCACGATCTAAGATCGGCGAAGTTCGTGAACCTCGCCAAACATGCATTTGTGGAAAAAAAAAATCACTCAGAATGTTCCGGGAACTGTTTGAGTTTGCGCAAAGGATAGTAATCCATGAAAGCTCCTCTATTACAAAAATCAATTTGTTAAACTCAGATTGTGGTTGGCTGACTTAAATTTCCGTTCTCAATCAATAGATACAGATTTTCAAGCGGTGCCGCCAAAAGATTGTAGTTCACAGTGTTTCCGAAAAAAGACACATTTCAGATACAGCCAAATAGTTCAAAGTTCAGTTAGGCCTAACAAGATATCTCAGTCAAGCACCAGTGAGCAGTATTGCGCAGATTATGTTTCTTATTTCAGAAAAAAAAAAATCAAACTTAATTCTAAATCAATTCTTGGTTCATCGTAATTATGCAGTTTAGATCGTGGATCGTCGGCTTAAATTATAGTTGGTCGTCAGTCTGCAATCTAAATTCACGAGCCAATGGTCTGTTCAATTAAGAACAGCCTTTAGTTGCGCTTGGCTGGGGTTCAAAACTCACAGCTGATCAGATCGTTCCAGTGAAACCGGCTCTAAAGGCCGTCGCGTTTCGAAACGTAACTGGTAGGAACGAGTGCGAGATGGAGTGGGGGAAGTATGGGAAGGGGTTGGTGGTGGTTGTGGTGATGACGGAGACTGAGAGGTTGATAAACATTGAGACAGGCATCATCTGAGCTTAGAGGTCAAGTCCTGCTTGCTTGTTGTGAACTGGCTTGACAGTTCATTGTTAACAGAGCTGCAAACAATGCTGACGTTGAGTCAACCAAGACAGCAAAGTGGAGGTCAAGAACAGAATCAAACAGGATGAAAATCACTCACTGATTCATAATACATCAGGATCAGGCAATAGAAACGTTGATGGCAAGACATGATTTGTCTCTATCCGTTTTGAGAAAAAAAATGTGGTGGCGGTCATTCTTTGCGTACTGTGTTGGCATCCTTATCCAGTAGACACAGCATCTGCAGAACACCAGCAGTCTAGACAGTCATTTCGCGAATCTTCTTGCCCCCTGAGGTTCCATTACTGACTTTTTTTTTTTTTTTTTAATATCGAATTTTAATCAGATAGGCTGAGAAGTTGCAGACGTGTCAAAAAAGGACAGTGCGCAGATATTTCAACAAATAATTGACATGCATTTATAGGGCACAAAAATACACACACAAAGTATTTCTTATCGTGTATAAGAATTTAAATGAAGACAAAACCTTATAAAGAAGAAAATATAACTGAAAAACAGCTGACCTGCTATGCAAATGGTTGGCAATTAAATAAGCTGACACTGTGAAACACAACATATTACTAGAACTCGTGATAATCATACATTGGAGTTGTGTGGATTTTTGTTCTGTTGTATATAAGAAAAAAAAAAAAAAAAAAAAAAGAAAAAAAGAAAAGATACATGCACCTCACCCTCTAGTGAGGTTTATCAATAGAGATAATGAGAATTCAGCTGTCGAGTATTTAGGGCCTAACTGAAGACTAGTGGGCATTTTCTTCCTGGAAAACTTAGGAGTTACTCCTCTGTATTTCAGAAAGCAACTGGAAAAGTTATATGTAAAGAATGTGATTGTCGATGCGGCATTTACCACCGTCGGGTGAATGTCATCAAACCTTAAGAGGTTTACTACTAACTGAAAATTATACACAGCTTATGTGTTGTTTTCTGAGCACTTTATCAAGACCGCAAATTGACCGATGATCTAATTTGTGAACTGATTTTTTAAATTTTCATTCAGATCAGTGTAGATAGCCAGTCTGTGTACGAAGACATTTTGTTTGTTTGTTTGTTTTTTTATTTTTTTGAACCGAGTGTTGTTCATTTCTAATTGTTGGATGTACTTTTCTGTCTTACTTTGGACCTAGTTCTTTAAGGAACAATGGATGTTTGGCTCATATTTATTTATTCTATTCTTATATATGAAATATTTATCAAGTAAGATTATCAGGTCAATTTACTGCATCGGTTTCTATTTGCTCTTCTGTACCAAAGAGGATCAATTCAATATTAAACGAAAGTTTATCGCGGTCTCTGCATTTGTCTTTTAGGATGTAGGCCATTCCAGAAGGATTGAGAATGCCAACATTTATTTAAATGAATCCTTTTCCTCGTCATAGAAGTTACATCTATCATTATTTACAATGTTCATGTTTTTTTTAAAAATGCCGTTAGTTACTAAAATTCTATTGCACATTTTTAATTGAAACCATTTTAATCAGTTTTATTTTCTGTATTTCTTAAGGCCTACTGTCCAGTCTACTGTGTTTTTAGTTTCTGTTCCCAACGCATAAGGCTACAATGTCAATGATTTTTATCTCTCCAAGCAGGATGTCGTAGTATAATCGTCGTGAACTTTTGTACACTAGTTAATAACTGCATGGCTTTGGTTTGTGAGTAACTACTTTTTTCTTGGATACTTATGTGTTCGTCTCTTTTTATACTCCTTGACTGAGTGTAAACAGCTTCTGTGCTCCGAATTTTGTCGATAGAGCTCTGTGACTTAAAAATGCGCCATTATTGCCTGACAAATCTTTCACTAGAAGAATATTTTTCTCTGCCCATTTCTTACAATGAAAAGTCTTGTCAGCAATTTTGAATTTTTCATTGTGAAAAAATGGTTCAGCTATTAATTCCTGCACTTTGTTTGGATGCACTTGTTTACCAAATTGTGAGTATGCTGTGAAAAACATCCTTCCAAAAATGATTTAGTTTAGTTCTTACAAATCGACTCGGACCATGGCAGTTGAATGATTTTGTTTCTGGATATAACTAGTGTATGATTTTTTTTTTACCACTTTGGCTTTTGGGTATACATTTTTTCACGCAGGAAAGGTTTAGGGCCAGAACATATATCTCAATGCTAGCAATACATACTCCACCCTTTTTATGTTATGCACGGAATATTTTCGTTTGATTTTATCCTTTTTTTGTGCCAAAATAAATTGTTAACATAATTTTTGCATTTCTTTAAATTGATTATCTGATGGGCTTGGCAGCAAAATCCAGATAATATCAATGATTTTTTAGTGCAGCCACTCTGTCCAGTGGAGTCAAAATTCTTTGTGACCATAATTTTTTAAAGAGTCTTCATTTCGAAGAACTTGTCTGTTGTGTTAATTTTTGAAATGCCAAAGAGATCACATGTAAATCGGAGCCCTATTTTTTTTAATTAGGCGGGTTCCATTAAATTTTCTTATTGATTACATATGTGTATTTACAATTCTTCTTACTTGCTAACGATACATTTAAAGTCTTCTCAAAATTTACTTTCAACCCTAAAAATCTTCAAACATGTAAAGTGTTTCAAACAGTTTTTTCGCATGAGACTTTGTGACCTTTTAATATAAAAGTTGTATCACCTGCAAATTGGCTTTGAATTCAATATCGTTTATGTTCATTCCTTTTATGTCTCTGTCTTCCTGATTTTTTGTATGCTAGTATCTCTGCACAAAGAACAAATAAATAGAAAGATAATGGGTCACCTTGGCGACAGCCTCTTTCCACTTAAAACTAGTAGATGGTTTCCCATTTACCGTTACACAGGCTTTTGTATCAGTATAAAAGGTTGATACCCATTTCCTTATTGTCTCCCCAAAACCAAATGCTTCCATAACTTTGTTCATATATGACCAGTTAACAGAATCAAAAACCTTTTCAAAGTCTGTCGACACGAGCAAACCAGGTAAGCTTTCACTTTCCAGATAACTCATTATGTCATTAAAAGTTCTGACAATATCACCAATATATCTACCTAGAATGAATCCTGTTTGGTCTTCGTTTATGAATTTCGGTAGAACAGATTCTAATCAACTTGCGATGCATGATGATCGAATCTTGAAGACTACATTCAAAAGAGTTGTAGGTCTCAAGTTTTAAGGTATTCCTTTGTTTTATCAGGTTTTGATAAACATACTATTATCCCTTCTTTTTGATTTATTGACATTTCCCCTTTCTGAAACCCTTCATTTAAGGAACGAACTA
>JADBJO010000486.1:145000-185000 GCA_016801955.1 Conus betulinus
GCATGCGGCCGAGCTGCACACTGGTGGCGTAGCTCCGAGATTCTTGTACGTACGAGGAAGGAGATAACCCCGTCTTTTCTCTTACACAAATCCATTAGCAAACGAATTTACCACAATTCACCACATTCAATGAACGTTTCGATATAGCCTTTGTCGCAAGCATCGCAAGTTTGAGGAATATGGTGGTCTAAGAATGTAACACTAGTCTTGACACCGCAGTTTGAAGACTATTCTGTCTGGCAAGTGAAAATGGATGCAGTGGCTACGTGGGTAATGTCATGAACAGTGCAATAAGTACTTCAATATACACTACTCTTCGGTGATCTTTCGTTACTTCGGACGGTCTCTAGCGGCATTTCCCATCTGGAATTCAACTGAGTCCTCATGCACCCAAAGAGGCTGTTCTCTACTGACCATCGTGGATCTGATGACAAAATTAATTTATAGTCTGAAATGATCAACACAGATGCGCGGACTGTAAATAAATGAACCAACCAATCAGCAGCCTCAAACCTTTAGGTGCTGTTGTCGTAGAGAAAACACATTAAGCTAACAAGAAAACCGTTATTAAACATAACTGACAGCATTAACCACATGTACAGAGGACTCCCTTTGAAGCGCATTTTCAGGCGTCCGTCGACACTGAAATATATCTGTCTCTAGAGTCGCCCCTTGAAAATTCTGCCGTGAGCGTATAAGTACACAAGATCAGGGTTTGCTGCAAGAGCGGGCAAAATATTCACGAGGTTTTCACAGTCAGTGTAAAATAATAAGAGATGCCTTGTATTTCTTGACACAACCAAATAAAGAGCGCCGAGCACGCTAAACAGAGCAAGCTAAAGAGTGACGACCTAAGCGATTCACCAGACTTACGGAGGCAAAATGGCGACGTTGGATAGATCCTACACAAATGAAATATAAATGAAGCGATTCAGAAGCTCAATGATAACTCTCTGGGGGTCAGATGACTGCTCCAAAATAACAGCCGGTGGGTGCGCTTCCACATGCGTTAATGTGCCCCTTTTCAGCCTTCTATTGATCAGCCAGTCTCGTATTAACCCTCAACGGTATTTCAAGCCAATTCAATCATAACAGTCAGATCAGCTGTGAGTTTTGAACGCCACCCAAGCACAATAAATAACACATCAGAAAACACACTGGTCTGCCCTGTTACCCTTGCTCTTCAACCGGCTAGACAGGGATTTTGGATAAAACAAGAGGAAAGAGTCAAAGGTGATGGGGTATCTCTGGAGTGCGCGTTTTTGAGAGGAATCAGACGGAGGAAGTGGCATTCTGTCAACGACTGATGCAATCAAGACGGTATGCTGCTTGTATGAATCAGCATCCGAGTTAATAAATCAAAACTGCTTAACTTCAAAATTTCCAAGTGATTGATGGCGTTTCCGAGAACAATCTATTTCCCCTCCTTCTCCACACACCATTCCTCTCCCAACGTCTGATGCTTGTTTGTTTGAGCGTTTTTTTGTCCCCCTCTTGTTTGCCTGTTGTTTGGTGTAGGTCTGTACTGTCTTTGTTAAATGTGCTGTTACTAAGATCTTAATCTAACCCAACACAATGACCATCCTGATCGTCATTGCTCACCATTAAAAGAAAACATTTTAAAGCCTCAAATTCTGTCGCCTTTCAAGCCTAGTTCGTGGTGACTTCAGGTTATAGTTCTTTCTCGCATCTATGCTTGTAGTGGATTCGTGTCGATGTTGCCTGTGCTGGCGACCTGACGTGGATTGTCTTTGGATGGATGGAATGGTACTGGCTCCCTAACAAGAGAATCACATTAATTCTCGGTAGGGAGATTACATGGTAGTGTGATCAAAACAGGTAACGTTGAACACCACAAAAGTAACTCTGTAGAGTGCAGTGGCGTGTCTCCTCTTGTGAGTTGCCTCTTGACGACCATTAACTGCTCCCCATGGGCTGCCAATACTAGCGCTACGATGGGACCAAAATAGGTGCGATTTGTATGGCGCAACGGGAATGAGCAGCTATGAGAAATGCCTCTGTGGTGGCACGGGAAATCAGACAGCAACTAAAGAAAAGAAAAAAGCACACAAAAACCGTGTTGTTTGATTTTATGTCTTTCGTCTTGGTTACAAAAAAAGCCATTTATTTATGAAGGATTTTATTGTTCGCAAACACGCGCACGGTCATCAAAGCAAAGTGCCTCTCCAATGAGAATATCCAAGAATGATACCTTCATATCCACTCTTCCAAACCAAACCAGGAGGTGGGTGTTCTTCATGTTTTAATCTAACAAAGCATAGCTCTCGAGAAACAAAATCAGATATGATTTTTTTTGATAACGGGTTTAGAAGGAATGTATTCTTTGTGCAGTTTACCCCCTGTGGCTGGGGCAAAACCATGTGAAGTGCGTGACTAAGAACTTAAATCGCCCTCATGCCAAACGTATTGGGCACATTCCCATTGCACTAATCCCCCCGAACTATCGCAAAAAATACATGACAAAATTAATCATGTTTCTGAAGAGGAATTACTTTATTTAAAAAAAAAACAACGGGAACTGTTACAGTCATAAACCATTAGTAATTATGAAGAATTGCTCAATATCTGTCAAAAGTTAAAAACGAATACATATCAGTATTGAAGTAATGAACATGACCGGATCCAAATTAAAATCAGATCCATGTTAAGAAACGTAAGTTATCAAACAGTAATGTGGAATGAATTCTATTCCTGAACAAAACTGAAGGCACATCTCTGAGGCGATAAGTATGAACAGGAATGTTTGTTTTATTAGTTATTTCAAAGAAACAAAAACAGTATCACCTGTTGCTGGGTTTTTTGTTTGTTTGTGTGTGTTTTGTTTTGTATTTGTTTTTGCCTAATGTAGTAACAGTCGAATACGAAAGCTTTGGTGTTAGATAGTTTGATGTATGCCACATCTTTTATAATCATTTTTAGAGTATTCAATTAATAAAACAGATTATCCTGATTTCAGATCTTAAGATTATAGCCACTATAGTAACTTCTGAATTGAGACTCGCAGTTAAACAAATTAATGCATCTGGGTCGACCAAATGTGCTTTTTTTTCTTTTTCCTCTTTTTTCTCTTTATAATTTCGATTGAGATTTCAGCTTTCAAAACAACCTTCAACAATGAGGGTGGTGAACTAAAAATGGAGGTGGTTAAAGACCAAAAGAACCTTAATAACATAGAACAAATGTAACACCGTTGGGTTAATTGACGCAGAGGTCAGACTCTATAGCAATGAACGATTTCTCTCCTTAGCCCACCCCTCCTCTCTCCCTCCCTCTCTCCATCTCCCCTCTCTCAGTCTTATACAAGTCCTCACCACAAGACGTAAGTGGAAAGAAAAACACATCTTACAAACACTTCTTACCAATTCATTTGCCAACAAAGGTAACTCTGAAGTAGTTACAATACTCATTAGAACAGTTACCTTTAAACCCTCCCCCTTCGCCACTCCTGACCTGTCTTCTCCGCCCTCGCGGGTCTGCACGAAAAACTACTTCGGCGAGTCAAGTGTAGGGCTGAAGCTACACAAAGGCTACACAAAGATCTTTATGAAGTTTTCGCTGATTTTTCGCAACGTTCAGAAGTTCAGAAGTATCTGTCACCATTCACCTTCATTCTGTGAACGACAGTGAATGGCGGGGTGAAGGAGAGGGCAGGATGAGAGGGATTTTCCAGACAAACTTAATCAAAGCGTGGCTGATGTGTGTGGTATTTTGGACATACGCCTGGAGGAAGGCAATGATGTAGTGCTTTGGGGTTGTGACGTGAGTGGGAGGACGCCGCCGCCTGGTTTAATGTTCAGTGATTGCCAGCAATTGATCACTGAACCCACTCTCTTCTTTTCTTGAACAACAAAAAAAAAAAAATTCAAGTCCATGCAAGTTGCTTGTGTACTGCAGTTGACAGCAGAGAAGTGGTTCGAACTGCTCGTGAGTTAGAATACAGTGGACAACCGGTCACAATTATGACAATTAGTGCTAGGATAGATTAAGTATATTTGCTTTTATTAGAAGTTAAAAAGATCTAACGGGGGCGGGGGGGGGGGGGGGCATCTTGAAAGCCAAATCTATGTTAATCAACTGTGCATTGTTTGTGCTTTGTATGAGTAATTTTGCTAAAGATGGTATGGCTGCCGGCTGTTGTGCCTCTGTGTCTCACGAGTCATTTACCACAGGTAGGCCACTTCGGTCGTTAACCTCTATTGAAGGCGGTATGTTTGAACTTACAGCCTGTTAGTGACCGTGGGTGAGGGGGAGAACGAAGAGGGGGGGTAGAAGTGGTATTTGTGGGGGGGGGGGGGGGGGGGGGAGGAAAGGGGCGGAGGGGAGAGGAGGAGGGGGGGGGGCGCTCAGAAACTCTATGGTTTGCTATTCCTGGAGTCCGTCAACGAGGTAGCAGCCTGTGGAACAATTGTCGCCACTCCAGCAGAAGACAGGCCTCCTAGTGGCCTTGAAATCTGCTTTGGAAAATGCCCACGAGTAATCCTGTAGACAGCAGTCTCTCCCACCCACCCCTCTTCCCGAGAGATATGGAACCATGGTGTTTATCTCCTGCCAGCAACCAGGCGGCAATCCCCTGACAGCCACGACAGATTACAGGTCTCGAATAGCTTGCTGCCTGTGAATACTGGATTGAACGTACTGTCTGAAAACAATGTCTCAGTTACCCGCTTGCAAAAAAAAAAAAAAAAAAATCACCAGAGAATCTGACAGCATAGAGAGGCGTTTCTTAGAACAGCTTGTCCTTAAATGTTTCCGATCAATAAGATGTTGATCTCAACATCTTCCGTATTATCTGATATATACAGCACGTTCTGTATGCCTGTCTGTCTGTTTGTGTCTCTGTGTATCCGTGTGGTCTGTTTTTGTTGTAAGTGTTATCTAACATACACAGCACGTCTCTCTATGTGTGTGTGTGTGTGTATGTGTGTGTGTGTGTGTGTGTGTGTGTGTGTGTGTGTGTGTGTGTGTGTGTGTGTGTGTGTGTTTATGTCTGTGTATCTGTGTGAAGTCTGTCTTTGTTGTTCTTTATACAAATACACAAGTGACTCAGCACACCGGGCACATCAAGATAGAATTACTATTAAGCTTGAAAGTCGCATAGGCCATGTCGGGATGCGAAGCTAGCCAAACACACCTAGCCATTGGTGTTCATATAGATTAACAATATTGTGCTCACTGACACCCAAAATAGTTAAGTAAGGACAGCATCAGACTGAAACTCTAAAGGTTCATGCGTTTCCTTTCTCTGTCTCCAAAGACAGCTGCAACAGCATTTGTATTTACATTAGTTGACATGAGCTCGTCAGGCTGCTTGTTCTTGTCCGAGATCATTGATACACGACTGGCACTTTAACCTGGTTTCGTCTGGCAATCCCCTCATTGCTTCATTACCCCTTCCCAAGCATGTACACATATTGTAAAACTGCATTGTGCCACACCATGGCTGTTCATACAGCTCATTTTGCCCTGAACTCAACAACAGAGCAGAGGACATTCAAATGTGCTGACACCACAAGATTCATCACATAAGAATAACTTTCCAATATTCCGCAAGAAGTCATAGCTTCACTGAAATCGCTGAAATGCGGGAAGGCAGCAGGAGTTGACGACATCTCTGCAGAACTCTTGAAACATGGCGGGGATGCAATTATTGATATCCTGACTATCTGCAACAAAATCTGGGATACTGGGGAGTCGTCCACGCCCTGGACACGATCAGTAGTTGATCCTTCCCCCCAAAAAAGGAAATCTCAGCCACAACTACCGTATTATAAAGCCCGATCAGCCACGCCAGCAAATAAATGCTAAAATCGTTTTTTGAACAGATTGCATCTGGAAGCAAATACTATCACTGCTGAACAGCAGGCTAGCTTCCGCACAAGCAGACGTACCATCGAACAGATCTTATTCTAAATAGCCTTTGTGAAAAATATCTCCAGCACCAGAGAGTAGTTCTATCACGTCTTCATAGAGTATAACAAAGAGTTTGACGAGGTCAAGTGGGAGGCACTATGGGCCACAAGAAATTCAGCATTTGGCAGAAATTTGCCAATGCCATCCAGTAACTGTATTTCAATGTGACCAGTGCTGCTCATACAGGGTGTCACTGGAGAATGATTTCATACTTCAGTTGGAATCGTCAATGAAGTTTTCTACCTCCCTCAATTTCTATCATATTCTTAGAATACATCGTGACAGATGCACTTGAAGATCATGTCAGCACAAGCAGCACTGGGAGAAAGAACCATTACAAATCTTCTATTCGCAGAATACATCGATGGATTAGCAGATAGCGAACAAGAGCTTCCAAAGTAGTTGAACGACTGAAACACCAACAAGATAAAGCATGGATAGTCGTGTCTAGATGACCAGACTGATGGCCAGCCACACCACTTCATCAATACTGATGTAGCTGTCCAGGGTCAGGAGCTAGAATCTGTTCAGCTATTCACACATCTGTGATCCATCAAAAGCAGGGGAGATACAAACCAGAATCCCCCCAGGGGCAGCAAAAGCAACCACAGCAGTGTTCAGATGAAAACTTGTGCGAAGGACAAGAGCATCCATATGAAACACAAGACTGGGTTCCACCGTGCATTTCACGACATGGAAGCTCTAAGCAGATCTGGAAAGAAGAACATACAAGTCATGGAAATACGTTTTACCAACATACGAAACATCAGAAGCATAGAGACCACATGATCAGTCAAGAAGTGCGGTAAATCGTCAGGCAGCATAAAGAACTTTACAAAGGTGTCCTTACGTCAGTTCGGAAAAGAAAACTACGCTGGTGTACACATGTAACCAGAGCTAATGATCTTGCTAAAAAGAATCCTCCAGGGAACTGTTGAACGAGAAACGGGGGGGGGGGGGGGGGGGGGGGGGGGGGGGGCGGCAGAAAAGCGATGGACTGACAACATTGCAGAGTGGACAGTGAAAACATCTGTTGGGACCCAAGCCTTGGCATATTTCTGCGTACACAGGCTGATACTCCTGCGGACACTCCCTGTATAGACAGGCAAGTATTATTCCCATCTGCCCAACAAAGGGAGTGGAGTTTTGTGTGCATGATCGTTTTTTATCCCGCCATTAAGGCAGCCATACTCCATCTTCGAGGAAAGTGCATGCTATGTGTAATGTGTCATCTATACCAACCGCCAAACTAGCCTTCTCTTCCGAAAGTTGGTGATGGGATTTTGCGTGTGTGCAAGATGTTATGCGTGCATTCACTTACGGAACCTCGGTTTATAGTCTCATTCGAAGGACTGTATGGGAAACGGAGTCAGAACCAATGTTAATTCCGAGGGGAAAATCCCTCTGTACCGAAACGGCCCGTCGGAGATCACGAGTCCGGCGCTCTACCAACTGTGCTTTTCCGGCCTCCAGCCTTGGCATACAACCGACTGATCTGGAGGAAAGTGATGCCCCAGTGACCCTCATGGAGTTCAGAGACGATGAAGGGGCGGGGTGTGTGTGTGTGTGTGTGTGTGTGTGTGTGTGTGTGTGAAGAAGTGGCCTACTGTGCATAAAACTGAAACGTGAAATGGCGTGAATTCAGCTGAAAAGACGAGTTACGTTGAGAACACACACAGACACACAGACACACACTCACACTGGTCACGGTGTATTTCAATCAACATGATTCTAATACATATTTACTGTTCAAAATGCAGACTACAGCAGCGAGCAGCGATCACTCTGATCGGGGTGAGTTAGCCTTGAACAGTCAATACTTTGACAATGTGTTTCATCCCAAGAAAAAACACGGATTGCTTCCGTCCTCAATAGTTCAAGCACGCGCTGTAATCATGTTCAGCACATGCCTGACATAATTTACTCTTTGTCTGAACGGGGGAATTGTGAGTAGAGTTTCATACGGAAACTGGCGCTTGCTGAACGCGGCACCTGAGAAGTCCGTTCGGCAGGTACGGTACTCCAGTACCTGGGGGTCGGGGTGGTTAGTGCTCTGACGTCAGCGCCTGCGCCAGCTGATTTATCTGTACAGCCGACACGCGGAGGGAAAAGGGGGCGGGGGAGAGTGAAGGGAAAGGGGGAGGGAGAGTGGGGGGGGGGGGGGGGGGGGGGCAGAGCACCAGGGCGCCTCCTGCAGACTTCAAAAGAGCCGACGAGTGGGACCGTAGCGGGAGAAATTGGTCTACGAGAAAACGGAGGAAGCAGTTGCCCGAACCACGAGTATAGTGACTTTACAGTGTCAAACCGAATGGTTCTTGCTAAACGCGACGGAATAATAAGTCTGCTTATTTTTTTTATGCTGAATGTGGTGAGAGAGAGAGAGAGAGAGAGAGAGAGAGAGGGAGGGAGGGAGGGGAGGGGGGGGGGGGGGGGGGGGAGAGAGGCCTGCATTTCTCAATCATAGGCAAAGGTATATATCTTGAACTTTCCAAACTTAAAAAAAAAAGAGGATCACAGCAAAATTCAAGTTCAGCGCATTATTATTCAACAGATTTTTTTTTTAAATCAGTGGCTACGGTAACAATCCCTCACATACACATACATATTATAAACAACAAAGAATCACAACATACCATCAGATTAAAATTACCCATATGTGTAGCTGTGACAATTAACTATGATGAACGTAAAATTTTCGTGAGAAGTGGACACTGGCAGGCGCCTAAAAATCCAGGCCATTGTGAACGTTGATTCACATCGATTTCCCACACCTTATATAATCAATAGAAGACAAATAGTTATGTCGGGCACGTGTCAACACATACTCTAGGCAGACAACAAATCTGTAGAGCCTCCCAGAATTCCATAGGCTTGGCGGGCACAGGTCAGTGCCTCGTTATGACTCCTCATTCATGTATGTATGGGGTACCATGGAGACAGGACGTCAGTGAGGCAGATCGAACACAATTCTGATGGACAACATAAAGGACCGGACTGGTTCAAAATTCAGCACTTACACCTTGGGCCCATATGCATGGAATTATGGAAATCCTTGACTGCCAAAACATTCGACCCCTAGACCAATTAAGAAAAAAAGAGGTGTGTGTGTGTGTGTGTGTGTGTGTGTGTGTGTGTGTGTGTGTGTGTGTGTGTGTGTGTGTGTGTGTTTCGCGCGCACACGCAAAAGTCAGTTTTTTATGGTGAAATGAATTAGCAATGAATAAGAAAAGTACTTGCTTTTTCCTATCCTGAGGGGTAGAAATCATTCATTCAAAAAAAGGGGAGAAAGATAGGTGGGGAAGAGAGAGAGAGAGAGAGAGAGAGAGAGAGAGAGAGAGAGAGAGAGAGAGACAGACAGACAGACAGACAGACAGACAGACACAGACACAGACAGACAGACAGAGCCCGCATGCATGTGTGTGGTGGGGTATGGGGGGGGGGGGGTGTCACCATTTTTTTTTGACACTCGCACTATTCCATAGCTGATTCCCACTTCCCAGGCAAGTTCTCTAACCCCTTCATTCGTTTAGAGTCGTTAGAACTCACAGAACGGCCACTGCTCGGAAATGGGCCTGGGCTGTGTGTCATTGATGTCTACGTGCATCGTTGTCTGGAGATGAGGAAAACAATTGAATGGCGCAGCTTCAGATGGGGAAGGAAGGAGGAGGGAGGCGGGGGGAGGCGTGGAGAGAAAAGAAAATGGGAATGAGGAGATTGGAAGTGGAGGATTGGGAAGTATGGAGAGGTGACGAGGCTAGTCACTCAGTCATGTGGGTATCAAATGATCATTGACCTTTTCCATTGTGACATAGCTTTCGATTTTTTTATTTGCTATGTTCAGCATGGTCCCAACAACATAACAATACTACAACAGACAAACCCTCTTCTGTCAGTTCAATTCTAAAAGAACACAAACTGTATTTTCGTGTGTGTGTGTGTGTGTGTGTGTGTGTGTGTGTGTGTTTAAAAATAAAAAGCAATGTTCTTTCTCAGGCCAAGGTAGAATGTGATCATTCTTAAGCAAACAGTCCAGGCGGTTCTGTCCCCACAGCAAGCTGAGAAAGAAAACCTCTGATTTCAGGTCAAGAGAAGTGAACAACAACAAAAGCAAAGAAAAATAAGTTAAAAAACAAAAGAAAAGTCGGCTGCTTGGGAAACACATACACATACACATACGCCGGCGCACCCGCCCACCCACCCACACACACACACACACACACACGCGCGCGCACACACACACATACACGCGCGCGCGCGCGCGTGCACACACACACACACACACACACACACACACACACACACCACATACACAAAGAAAGAAAGACAGAATAACAAATGTTTACTTATTCTGTCCATTGGATCATACAAAAATGGTAGAGCAAGAGTGCTAGTTAACAGAAGGGGCTGAGGGATTATATGGAAATATTCATATCGCTGGCGAGCGAGCGAGCGCGAGCGAGCGAGCGAGCGCGCGAGAGAGAGAGAGAGAGAGAGAGAGAGAGAGAGAGAGAGAGAGAGAGAGAGAGCGCACATTCAAAGCCTTTCCTTCATCGACAACATCGACTCCACCTCAACCCCTCATACGCACCCACGCACACATGAGCGACGAATTGGAATGCGACAAATTCTGTTTCTACCGAGACATCTGTAACCACACTGCACCTATAATAATATCATCGCATCCATCTCTTTCGTGGAAATTCAAAATCAAATAAATTCACTACACTCCCCCCCCCCCCCCCCCCCCCCCCCCCCCCCCCCCCCCCCTCCAGTTTGATTTCTCATCACCTTCTTCCCACCTCCCAAAGGAAGAACTCTGGGACATCCAGTAAACGTGTAAAGATGTCCACAGGCTAATACAATATTTTTCTCGTTTTTGATGTTGTTTTTGTTGTTTTTCCCGACTGAACGGGTTTGATATTACACCGGTGACAACTCAGCTGTTCAACTGTTTTCTTGTTCTCCCCCACCCTCACCCCTCCGCTCTGCAGTTATCCCCGCCCCTTTTTTCATGATTATCATAATCATGCCCCATGGGCACTCCATTGCCATCATGTGATATTCATCATCATCCTCTTCATCGCTATCATCGAACACGTCATCTTCATCGCCATCATTGATTTTCTCCACACCACGTCCACCAATCAAGAACCGTCATATTGAAGAGCTAACTCAGGCCCGTGACAGCTCCTTCAACAAGCAGACTAAACAGGTAAGTACAGGTATAAGAGGACCGGTCAGCATCATGCAGACTGTGCAGGCTCCGGTCTGTGAACAATCTAATCTCAAGAGCTTCTGGCTAATAGGACGTCAATCTCACTATTCACTCTTGCGGCCGCTAGCCAGAAACCAGCGCACAAGACTTACAAACTCAGCCGAGCTCCACCGGCGTGCCGAGCGAGAATAGGGTACCCCACAAGGTCCGACAAACAGAACCCTTTTTTTTCTTTTATTATTCTAACTTTCTTTCTTTCCTTCAAGTGGAGAGTTCGTCTCCCTCAGTCGGAGGTCGAGAGCTCCCGCGCTTCCCACTCCTTATTGTGCTGCCTATCAGGGCAAAGCTATCACTCAGTTGGCACCACATGACGGACCCGTAAGCACGTGAGGAGATGCTTTTCAAGATGGATGAGGTCCGGTAACAGTTCAACGAGCGCCACCCAAGAGGGTTCTTTCCAGGGGGCCGTTTCCAGCCCTGCTCTATCTACTATGTACCTTGCTGAATGGATCGCCCTCGAGTTCTAGTCATGTCACTGCAGTTTGTTCTCCCGTTCTTTTGCTCTTTTATTGTACTACGCTTTCTAGGTCCATTCTATTTTTAACGTCTTGTGGTCATCCTCTGTCTACTCTCTTCGAGGCAACAGGAGAACGACAATAGCAGTAATAGCGGTAGTAACACAAGTAGTAGCAGTAGTAGTAACAGCAGCAGCAACAACAACAGTAGTAATATAGTAGAAGTAGTAGTAGTAGTAGTAACAGCAGGAGTAGTAGTAGTCGTAATAGCAGCAGCAGTGATAGTAGTAGTAGAAGTAGTAATAGTAGTAGTAGTGGTGGCAGCAGTAGCAGTAAGAGGAGAGAGAGAGAGAGAGAGAGAGAGAGAGAGAGAGGAGAGAGAGAGAGAGAGAGAGAGAGAGAATGCTGCTGCTGCTGTTGCTGCTTCTGCTGCTGCTGCTGCTGATGATGATGATGATGTTTATATCCCGGACTACCGCAAAAGACCATATGAGGGCTGTTACCTTGTTAAGTCAGCTCTCAAAATAGATTAAATGATGCACATACATATACATATACACACAACTATATAAAACATATGAACGGATGAAAAATTTTTTTACCTCTTTCAGAAACTCAAAAATTGCATCAGGTGGAACGTATCTGAATAAGTTCTTCATGGAGTCTGCTGTGAAGTGTTTATATCTGACATCACGTAAGTCCCAACACTCCGTAAAAGCATGTTTTGTTGTAAATGGTGTATCACATGAATGCACCACTGACCTTCTTCACCTTCCGGTAAGCACTAGTACTAATAGCAGCAGAAGCGGCAGCAGCAGTAATAGTGATGGTGGTACTTGTGGTGGCAGTGGCGGCAGTAGCAGCAGTCACTCAAGTGCACGCATTATATACAAACACATGCACACACTTGTACAAACACATTAATGCATATATCTTTGTTATCTATGATCACACACACACACACACACACACACACACACACACACACACACACACACACACACACACACACACACACACGGTGTATTCATGTTATAAGTATGGTACGCTTTATTCGTTGGTTAAGTTGTTGAAAGTAGTAATTACCATAGAATAAGAGTTTTAGCAGTCTTAACATCAACACGTAAACAAACCCAGACACCTTGCATCAAACGGCAAAACATTAAATGAAGGATGTATACGCCCGCCAAAAATTAATACACAGAGTATGCACGGTCAATGAGAGTCAATAGGGGTATAATGAGTGATAGAGATACAGAGTGGACAAAAGAGGAGGAAGGAGATCCAACTATTTTTTTTTTCTGAAGAAGGAAAACAGGGAGTAGTATTAACAGGATAAGTAGAAGCAGTAGAATTTTGATTGTGATTGTAAATTCAGACTGACTTGAAAAGGGACCATTGTTCGCATTTCGCTTCTTCTTCTATTACTTTGACGTATATGTACTTGAAAGAATCGAACAGCATAGTTTGTTTTACGTGACTCCTAAACCATCTGTCAATCAGTCAGCTGAATGACCTATTAATCAACTGATGATTCACGCCATCCAGGTAGCCAAGCAATCGACGAAACAACCATCCAAGCAATAAATCAACCAGTGAGTCAGGGAGTGAGAACCATCCAAGCAATAAATCAACCAGTGAGCCAGGGATTGAGAACCATCCAAGCAATAAATCAACAGTGAGCAGGGAGGAGTGAGAACCATCCAAGCAATAAATCAACCAGTGAGCCAGGGAGTGACAGCCATCCAAGCAATAAATCAACCAGTGAGCCAGGGATTGAGAACCATCCAAGCAATAAATCAACCAGTGAGCCAGGGATTGAGAACCATCCAAGCAATAAATCAACCAGTGAGCCAGGGAGTGAGAACCATCCAAGCAATAAATCAACCAGTGAGCCCAGGGAGTGACAGCCATCCAAGCAATAAAATCAACCAGTGAGCCAGGGAGTGAGAACCATCCAAGCAATAAATCAACCAGTGAGCCAGGGAGTGACAGCCATCCGAGCAGTAAATCAACCAGTGAGCCACGGACTGACATATCGATCAATCAAACCGACTTGGAGATAACCCGGATCGGACACGAGATGTCCATTTCTGTTTTAGGTCTAATATGAAGTAAACATGATCCAGATCCTGTACATCATCCATGTTTATGTATTTGTTTACATATACTATTTCAGACAGACCGTGATGGAAACATTGGGCCTGTAGAGAAAAAATAACCAACCCTGACCAAGTCCTTTAAGCTATATGAAGACATGAACCCCCCTAAATTCTATGTGATCAGCGGAATGGTCTATATCACAGGCATACAAATTGTGTGTGTCCATACGGCTGTCATCGTGTCTACATTTCTTTTCCACAACACACACACACACACACACACACACACACACACACACACACACACACACACACACACACAACTTTTTTGACGTGTTGTATGGTTGTTTGTTCGTCGGGTTTGTAACAATTACAGCAGACATGGCTTTGTTAGGTCTGCATTCACAAAAAAGCAAGTGAAGAGCTTAACAACCGTGATCATAGTCAGGCTCCTCTTTGACATCATTCCATTCTCCTTGGTGCCACAGAGAGAGAGAGAGAGAGAGAGAGAGAGAGAGAGAGAGAGAGAGAGAGAGAGAGAGAGAGAGAGACAGACAGACAGACAGACAGACAGACAGACAGACAGAGGGGGGGACAGAAAAGACAAAGGAGAGGGGGGTGGAGGGTAGGGAACTGGGCTGGGGGAGGAGTTGGGAGAGGCAGTTGCAATGGAGAGTGCAACGTGGTGTGTGTGTGTGTGTGTGTGTGTGTGTGTGTGTGTGTGTGTGTGTGTGTGTGTGGTGTGTGTGTGTGTGTGTGTGTGTGTGTGTGTGTGTGTGTGTATGTGTGTGTGTGTGTATGAGAGAGAGAGAGAGAGAGAGAGAGAGAGAGAGAGACAGACAGACAGACAGACAGACAGACACAGACAGACAGACAGACAGAGACAGAGAACGCGATGATTCTACATTTACCTATGCACTTACATTAGTAGTGTAGCGTAAACCAAATATGAAATCACGGTATTGTCTTTCATTCATTCTTTTTCTTTTTTTTCTTTTTTTTTTTTTTTTCTTTTTCGTGACGAGATTTCAATCTTGATACTGTCTTCAACTGTCGGCGTGGCGGTGACAACAGCAGAATGGAAGTCAAGGACTGGAGCGGGACCCCTGATCATGTGGTCACGATGTTCTCTGACGTCACGCCTGTCTCCCCCCGGGCCAGTCAACACAAAGCTTCCCAGCGACTCTCTTACACTATCCTGGGAACAGCTACAGACACGTTTAGCTTATCGGACAGAAAGGACGACAAACAAGCCATCGGTGTGACGCCGCGATGCCTGACTTCGGGTCCCCTATTTTTTGCTGATACCCGGAACATAATCTGTTCAAGCGATAAACGCTTGTTCGGGGTGCTCCCCCTATTGAGTGTGTGACCAAGAAGAGGTTGGTAGGAAGATGTGTTTGAATGGGGGGAGGAGGGGGGGGGGGGCGAGGTTATAAGGGGCGGGGGTGGGTGGGTAAGAGAATGAGAGAGAGTGGGAACATAAAGGTGTTATATACTGAAAGAGAAGGGGAGAGAGAGAGAGAGAGAGAGAGAGAGAGAGAGAGAGAGAGAGAGGTGAGGCAGGCTCAGGCACACACACACACACACACACACACACACACACACACACACACACACACACACACATACACACACACACTCACACACACACACACACACACACACACACACACACACACACACACACAATTATGTTGAGAGGGGGGAGGTCTCTCTCTCTCTCTCTCTCTCTCTCTCTCTCTGTGTCACGCACACACACATACGCGCGCACAGAGAGAGAGGCAAAAGACAGAGAGAGCAGAGAGAGAGAGAGAGAGAGAGAGAGAGAGAGAGAGAGGGGGGGGGGTGATGCAGAAAAAAAGAGCTAAGAAAGAAAGGGAGAGGGGGAGGAGGTGCAGGAAAAGGAGGCATTAGGGGCGCGCACGCGCTAGCGCGCGCGCGCGCACACGCACACACTCACACACACACACACACACACACACACACACATAACACACACGCGCACACGCGAGCACACACACACACACACACACACACACACACACACACACACACACACACACACACACATAGAACGTGACATATAGAGATGGAGAGTGGAGTGAGACAGAGAAAGTGAGACAGAGAGCGGGAGAAGAGAAGAGAGAGAGGGAGAGAGGAGAAGGAGGAGAAGAGGAGAGCTAGAGAGAGAGAGAGAGAGAGAGAGAGAGAGAGAGAGAGAGAGAGAGAGAGAGAGAGAGAGAGAGAGAGAGAGAGAGAGAGAGAGAGTAATCTGTCAAATCGTGACGTTCGTTGCTTTGATCTATCTTGGGCAGTCCCGGTGCGAAAATAAACTAGATTCTACAAATGATAGCACGGTAACAGCAGACAGACTATGAGATAGGGTGAAAATGGAAGCAGAGGGTTGGGGTGTGAACAATAAAGAGTATAATCCTGGTGAAGAGGCGCGCCCGGAAGATCGTTAACCTCTTCAATCGGAAAAGTTTTAAAGCACGCAAAACAATGATGACACTCTCTCTCTCTCTCTCTCTGGTGCATAAGTGTTGTGTATGAGTGTGTGTGTGTGTGTGTGTGTGTGTGTGTGTGTGTGTGTGTGTGTGTGTGTGCGTAAGCGCGCGCGCGCGTCTCTGGTGTATAAGTGTGTGTGCGCGCGCTAATATAAGTCATTTGTGCAAACGAAAGAGAGAGAGAGTCAGTGTGTGTGCATGAAAGTGTGTTTGCATGTATGAATGCGCGCGCACACGCATTTTTGTGAGTGAGTGAGTGAGTGTGTGTGTGTGTGTGTGTGTGTGTGTGTGTGTGTGTGTGTGTGTGTGTGTGTGTGTGTGTGTGTGTGTGGGGGGGGGGGGGGGGGGGTGAGAACATCTGAGCTAATTAATCTGTTGGAAGAATGGATTTGTCGGGCCAATACCTGTAAGATTATTTATTTGGTAAAGTCTCTTCATAAAAAAATTGAGGAAATGCCGAAGACGAACCTGTTGGAGCAAACTGCCTTACCTCAACGCTGACACACATGCACGCGTGCACTCCCTCCCCCTCCCCCCCTCTCTCTCTCTCTCTCTCTCTCTCTCTCACACACACACACACACACACACACACACACACACACACACACACACACACACACACACACACACAAGCGCGTGCGTGCGCCTTAAGTTAAGGTGGTCTGGATTTAAATGGTGATGAAGATTCACGGTAGACGGGTTGACCTGATATGTATAAGAGGAAGAGAGAAAGAAAGGATTATAGACCTCGAATAAAGTGGATATTAAGGGATACAGTACGCGTTATGTAAATGATTGTGACCGTCCGAAAACTTTCACTCTTGATAGATCTGTATAGAGAGAGAGAGAGAGAGAGAGAGAGAGAGAGAGAGAGAGAGAGAGAGAGAGAGAGAGAGAGAGAGAGACGTGTGCACACACAGAGAAGAATTCATCTGCGCAGGCATCGAGGTTGGAGCGCTTACCTTTAAAACGACCGAAACGTTTTCAATTCACCGGGCACCTCCCGACCATTTTTCGCCAAGTCGGACACAGCAATGTTCATGACCCTGGGTCCAATCATCTGCTTTCGTTTTGGATTTGCAAACATCTCTGAGCATTCATTCAGCTTATAACTTATTCATAGCGTTTACTTCGGCCTCAAGAAGTGTGTGTGTGTGTGTGTGTGTGTGTGTGTGGGTGGGTGGGTGGGGGGGTGGCTGCGCGTGCGTGCGTGCGTGCGTGTGTGTGTGTGAGAGAGAGAGAGAGAGAGAGAGAGAGAGAGAGAGAAAGAGAGAGAGCAAACATGTACCTGTAACTGCAGTCAAGGTCATGACTGACCTGCCCTGTTAACACAACGAAAAATGACAGATGTCACCGACCTCCAGCATTATTAAAAGAAAAGAAAAAAAAAGAAAAAAACATGTGACCACGTCTCACTAAAAATGTAATTCTGTTACACTTGCCGTGTACAATCCACCAACAGTGAAATCATAATGAATTGAGCAGACATTTTGCCGCCCCTTAGACAAACTCAGTTTACTTTGCACATGTAGGGGATTAGTTTTACAGACCTTCTAGTGTTCGAACTTCAGCACCTCATGAGACTTAAACCTTGAACCATGAACGTAACCTGAGGAGTAATTTCGCATATCCAAGGGGGTATTGATAAGTAGTAGATATCAAACTGGCATACCTGGAAGAGGAATGGTTCTCACGTCCACCACCGGCTGTTCACAGGGTTCTCCAGTAAGCAAAGGCAAGGTAATGTTGCTTACAGCTTAGCCGACGGGTGTCCAGTGGGAACGTGGAGAGTGAACAAGAGAGACGTGGGATCCAAGCATGACAATAGAGGCTGGGCATCGGCCTCAACCTGCACGTGGCTTACGAAGACCGTTCATGTTTACGATGAGGTGTACACCTTGTAACCCAGCCGTTGTCTGGTCCTAAGTTCAGAATGAGAAATGGGGGAAGGTTGTGCGTTGGGCTAGCAACCCGCCACGTAAAAAAGCTTTGCTACAGAAACGCCAACAAGATCCAATCAAAGCTCGGGGGACGAGCTCAGGGCAGATGCAGCAATGCATTGTATGACGAGTAGGAGTGAAAGCCGAAAGGAAGCTTCTGCTCCGACATGTCCTTAGCGAATCCCAAACATGAGGTGAGAGTGGGAGCCTGGAATGTGCGAACGCTGTATAAAGCTGTAAAGACTGCACAGACGGTGAAAGAGATGAAGAAGTATAGACTGAACATCCTAGGAATCAGTGAGATGAGGTGGACGGACTCGGGCATCATGACCCTTGGCTCAGGAGAGACAGTATATTATTCTGGTCGCACCGACGGCAACATCAAGAGGGAGTAGGTATCATCATGGATAAGGAGGCCAGGAAGAGCTTAATGGGATTGGAGCCAGTCAAACTCGAGAATCATCACAGCCAGATTCTTCTCCAAGTATACCAAGACCACCATCATACAGTGTTACGCACCGACAGAGCACAAGCCACGGAGGAGGAAAAAGACCTGTTCTACAACATCCTACAGGAACAGATAGACAAGACACCACAGCATGACATCCTACTTCTTATGGGAGACTTCAATGCGAAAGTCGGAGCGGAGAACACACGGGTATGAGACTTGCATGGGACAAGAGGTATGAGACTTGTGGGAGACAGAAAGGGACAATGGACAGCGTTTTGCAGATGCTGTCTTGAAAATGGTCTGGTGATAGGTGGTACCATCTTCCAACACAAAACCATCCACAAACTGACATGGGTATCACCAGATGGAAGAACCAGTAACCAGATAGACCACATTGCCATCAACCAGAAGTGGAGGAGGAGCTCCATGAAGGACGTAAGAGCCATTCGAGGAGCTGACGCTAGCAGTGATCACCATCTTGTGCTATGCAGACTCCAGCTGAAGCTCAAGAGAACACCAAAAAGAAAAGTGTGAAACTCTTTGACTCGAGGAACTGACCAGTGAGGCGGTGAAAAGCCAGTTTTACCATTGAACTTTCCAATAGATTCCAGTCCTGGACAGCACACCAGCAGATGACATCAACGCTCTGTGCGACAATGTACAGAAAGCTTTCCATAGACACCAGCAAGGCCGTGCTGGGCTACAGAGAGAGAGAGAGGAAGGAATGGATATCAGACACCACATGGCAACTCATAGAGGAGAGAAAGATCGCAAAACTCGGCACGCTCACTGGAACAGAAGATGAGAGAGACAAACATTCGCCGAAACGTACAAAGAGAAAAACAAAGAAGTGAAGAAGAGCACAAGGAGAGACAAGCGACAGTTTGCAGACAACTTAGCAGCAGAGGCCCAAGCTGCAGCAGAGAAAGGAGACTCCAGGACCGTCTATAAGATTACCAAGACCCTAACAGGCGGATTCACCAGCAAAACCACAGTAGTGAAGGACAAGACCGGGAAAGTTTTGACAAAAGACGAAGACCAACTCAACAGATGGGCAGAACATTTTTAGAGAGATATTGAATAGACCGGACCCAGATGAGGAAGCCACCATCGAAGACATGGGTTTCAACTTAGAGATGAGACGTGTGGACGCATTACCCAACAGGAAATTGTGGAGGCTATCAGGCAGACAAAGGGCAACAGGGCACCGGGTGAAGACAGAATCACGGCAGACATGCTGAAGGCAGACCCCAAAACGAGCGCAAAGGCTTTAGTGAAACTATTCAACAAGGTATGGGAAGAGGAGAAAGTTCCAGACACATGGAAGAAAGGCATCATAGTGAAGCTCTCCCAAGAAGGGCGACCTCTCTGAATGCGGCAACTGGCGGGGAATCAACTTGCTCTCGTCCCAGGGAAGATCTTCTGCCGTGTCCTTCTACAGCGCGCATGAGGCAAGCCATTGAGAGAACCCTACGAGAAGAACAGGCAGGGTTCAGAAGCGGGAGAAGTTGCACAGACCAGATCTTTGTCTTACGAACAATTGTGGAACAGTCCATCGAATGGAATTCATCACTGTACATCAACTATATTGATTTACAAAAGGCTTTCGATAGCATTCATCATCCTTCGCTGTGGAAAAATCTTGGAAGCCTATGGGTTTCCTCTTAAAGTCATCAACATCTTACAGGACATGTACGCAGACAACCAGTGCTGTGTGCGACATGATGGACAGCAGAGCGAGTGGTTCCACGTCCGGACCGGGTCAGGCAAGGCTGCGTGATCTCGCCGACAATTTTCCTTGTCGTCATTGACTGGGTGATGAGGAAGGCCACCAGCGATAGGGCGAGAGGGCTTGTATGGGGACTGACAGCCAGGCTTGAAGACTGCAACTTCGCCGACGATATTGCGCTGCTGTCGCACGCCCAGAAAGACATCCAGGAAAAAAAACATCAAGAGTGGACCTAATAGCCAGCAGTGTGGGACTCAAGATTCACCCCAACAAGACCAAGATCATGAAGGTGAAGACGAAGAGCGCAGAGAAAACCAGTGTGCGAGGCTCAGCTCTAGAGGAGGTGGAACACTTCAAGTACCTCGGCAGCTACATCTCGGCCGATAGCAACATCGAGCAGGAGATCTCAACCAGGATAGGACTCGCAGCTCGAGCATTCAGCGGGTTGAAAAACATCTGGAAGTCAGCTGTCCTGTAAACCAAAACCAAGTTGAAGATCTACAGATCCAACGTACGCTCAGTACTCCTATACGCCTCAGAGACATGGAGAACCAACAAGAAGATTGAGAGCAGGCTCAGAGGCTTCGAAGGAAGGTGTCTTCGCCGAATCCTGAAACTTCAGTGGCAGCAGCGTGTCACCAACAGGGAAGTGTCAAGGCGCACCAGCATAAACAACATTGTGGCCGAGGTGAAGCAGCGGCGGTGGAGGTGGCTGGGACACATCCTTCGGATGGGCAAGACCAGACTCCCTCATACTGCGCCGAGATGGGCACCACCTGGGAAGAGGAAGCGAGGCAGACCACTCGGCACCTGGAGGAGGACAGTGGAGGAGGAGATGATGAGAGAGGCAGACAAGACCTGGAATGAACTGAGCTGGCTTGCCCAGGACAGAGAGGGCTGGAGGGAGCTTGTTGGCGCCTTATGTCTCGGGTTGCGGGATGAAGAGGATTAAAGTAAGTAAGTACACCTTGTGGGCTGTGGATCGTAGTAAATGCTTGACGCACTACGTCTCAGCCTATGGAGAGGCTTCACCTAACTGCACCTTAGCTCTTTGGAAAAATGAAAAGTCGAGGAATTGAACTTGAGTTAGACTGAGATGTTATGCATTAAACATATTATATGCGTTGTCCAACTCTCCAAAACTATCAGAGTAAGTCATAAACAGGATGTCTGTTTATCAACAGTAAGTCTCATAATCGTTCAGGAAAGGTTAAGGTTAAGGAAAACCAGCTGAGGTGTAACTCACCCGTGGGAGAGTGAAATCCTCCTGTCCTGTTGAGGGCTCAGGAGAATACAGTGAGGTAAAGCCAAGACAAGAAGGCTTTACGTATCCAGGAGGTCTGCTGTAACCTCGTGACGACATACCAGAATCCAGGGGGATCGACTAGGGAATTGTCTACATGTGTGAAGAAAAGACAGCAAGGCGTGTCAAACCTGTTGTCTATTTCTTTTTCTTTTCTCTTAACTCTCTAGAGTCTATTTGGTCTTGATAGGAAGCTTTCAGACAATGAGTACTTTTTTTCGTTTTTTCAGCAGGGAGAGGCTGACTTTCTTTCTTTTTCTTTTTTCTTAACTCATTCTCGTTGAAGCAGCCAACTCATCCTCTGATTTTTCTTTTTTTTTTTTTTAACTCATCCTCGAGGAAGCAACAAACTGACTATTTTTTTTTTTTTTTTTTTAACTCATCCTCGATGAAGCAACAAACTGACTAATTTTTCTTTTTTCTTAACTCATCCTCGATGAAGCAACAAATTTTGTCTAATTGCTTCAGTATTTTGTGTGCTCCTTCTACCTTGGTGGAGAGGACTTTTGTGCCATCCATAAAGGCTTTTAGTGGGGGGATTTTTTTTTTTACTCATTTCCGACGTCTGCTGAACAAACTTGCATGGCTCATGGCTACTTTTAAGATAACCTCCAATGCCAAGATGAACAGTACTGGAGAAACTGCACAGTCTATCGCTATGCCAGCTTCCAGACTGACCCTATCTATTCTCTATTCCTTTGTGGAAAAACGGCACTGAGAAGCCAAGGAAATACTTTGTCAGCATTTTCTCGCGGTTTCTTTGGGACATGATACATTTCGACTGCCTGCTGATCATCTTGTGCATATGTGAACCGTATGCATCTCGAGCCACACCACTTGAAGTCTCGTTTTTCTGCCTTAGCTCTTTGGACTCCAACCCAAATAACAGTGGTATATTCTATAGCCAAACACTCCCAGGATGCCTCCTTTCTGAACCAACAAATCCAAGTACTCATTTCTGTAAGGTATTTAGTCAGCCTTGCTGCCATGACAGAGATTTTCTCCACAACATTCAGATGTGATAGTGGTCTGAACTGGTTGATGTCCGTCGAGTTTTGTAAATCCCATCCGCGTTGGTCACGTTCTTCCATTCTGATCTTATCACTTTGCGGAGCCACTCGTGGACACTGGAGCAATCTTATACTGCATTAGACACCAAGTAGGGTATTCCATTATGTCCAGGCGATAATTTGGCTCTGTCCTTTTTAACCACTTTCTTCAGTTCATCCAGCGTTGGTGGCTTGTCACTGAGCTTTTTCTCTTGCTTGCGCTGCAGGCCAGATTTTAAGTAGTACTTCATTTTGAGGATCAGAATATGTTTTCCCGAGCTCGTGCTCAAGAGTTCCTTTGACCAGTGTCAATGTCAATGATTTTGACGACTCGAATAGCCTCCTAGACAACTGGAAGGGGTCTCTGATGCAGCAACAGTTAAGAAACGAAACCTTGAAATTTTGATGCCGATCTGTGCTGTGGGTCTGCATCAAAGTTTAAAAAAAAATATATATATATATACAATAAAACAATAAATTCCAAGGATAAGTACCGAGCACCATTCCAGCAATTACAGAGCAGCTAGGTGTTGCAATGACTGCAAGAAATATTGAATTATAAACAAAGCTTGCTCTTATGTTTCAGATTGTAGAAATAGGGGGGTTGATAAGCCTTCTTATCTGCAGTGGTAGATGATGCTGCTGCCTAACTGACAGTATGTGCTTAGTGGGGTGAATGGGATATAATAATTGTTTCTCAAAATGAACCTTCAGCAAGCTTATAGTCTCCAAAGCGGGGAAACCATCTCTAATGGGGGAGGAAGCTCACTAACACATAACTCCTGGTCAGATACCGATATTTCGAAACTGCTTTTAAGAAGAATGCTATACCAGAAAAAGGCTGGTGTGCAATACCATAGTATGTTTGTTGAGTTTTCAAAAAACTAACCAAAGGTGCCACCTAAGAAGCAAACGAAAATCATGAAAGAAACAAAACAAGCTACATTTTCTTGTGAAAAGTAGAAAAAATATAAAAAAGATAACCTCTTAAGACACAAGTGCTGAGGGCCAGTTCTTGGAATGAATCCGCAAGGGACTGAAATTACAATAAAACATAAATTCCAAGGATAAGTACCGAGCACCATTCCAGCAACTTACAGAGCAGCTAGGTGTTGCAATGACTGCAAGAAATATTGAATTATAAACAAAGCTTGCTCTTATGTCTCAGATTGTAGAAATAGGGGGGTTGATAAGCCTTCATATCTGCAGTGGTAGATGATTCTGCCTAACTGACAGTATGTGCTTGAGTGGGTGAATGGGGAATTCATTGTTTTTTATTGTAATTTCAGTCCCTTGCGGATTCATTCCAAGAACTGGCCCTCAGCACTTGTGTCTTAAAGAGGTTATCTTTTTATATTTTCTATTGTCTGCAGATATGAAGGCTTATCAACCCCCCTATTTCTACAATCTGAGACATAAGAGCAAGCTTTGTTTATAATTCAATATATATATATATATATATATATATATATATATATATATATATATATATATATATATATATATATATATATATATATGTGTGTGTGTGTGTGTGTGTGTGTGTGTGTGTGTGTGTGTGTGTGTGTGTGTGCACGCGCGAGTGCGTGCGTGCGTGCGTGCATGCATGTGTGTGCATGTGTGTGGTGTGTGTGTGTGTGTGTGTGTGTGTGTGTGTGTGTGTGTGTGTGTGTGTGTGTGTGTGTGTGTGTGTGTGTGTGTGTGTGTGGTGTGTGTGTGTGTGTGTGTGTGTGTGTGTGTGTGTGTGTGTGTGTGAAAAAGTTCTAGATATCCAGCTAATAGCAATAAAGGACATAGGCACTACACATGAAGGATGAAAAAGATTAATGAAAAAAGGGAAAGTACCAAATACTGACCAGGACACTCGCTTAGGCTTGTTTATCCAGTAAACCAAATTTGACCTGACTGGCATAATCCCTACCGACATGGTGTACACCAGGGTTATCATAAGTCACGATATTTGTGTTTGATAAGATTTACGTAAAATAAAGCTCAAAATGTTTATTTTGTTTGTTTTACAGTTTGATTTTTTTTTTAACTTAGCTGTAAATTTTTACACTTTTTTTTCAATGACAAAATTTCCATCAAAACTGTGATAAAAAAGTTTTCGGTATTTCTTTCAGAATTTTTAAAAATCAATTTCACGTTTAATTTCCTTTATTTTATGGGGTTTTTTGTGTGTGTATGTGTTAAACAACAGAACACACACAAGAAACCGTCCCCTCTGCCACATCCAGTAACCTACATTTGAGCCTGGAGATAAGAGTACACGCACCTATTTGCCATACTTCTCACATGACCTTCGAGCCATATGTTGTTAGAGAAGTATTCCTCTGTCTGACTTTGTCTGTCTGTCTGTCCCCCTCCCCCCTCCCCCTCCCCTCTCTCTCTCTCTCTCTCTCTCTCTCTCTCTCTCTCTTGTAGTTAAAACGTCAGTGTCAGAGCTTCATTTATGAGAAATACATTCCGAAAAGACGAGCAGTTTGTTTGTTTTTATGATCGACTATCACAAGACGAGAAATTTAATTCTTTTGAGGATTTAATGAAATGTCAGAAAGGTCTACGGATGCGACAGATCCGGGGCGGAAACGGGGAGGAAGGGGATGGCAAAGGGGACTGAGACAGCAAAGCCACGAAACCGCTACATTCATTGGTGATGTTTATAGACATAATATATCTTATTGAAAACGAATGGAGGCGGAGGGGACATTCTAAGCAAAGCCACGAAACCGCTACATTAATTTGTGATATTTTACTTGCATAATATGTCTTTACTGAGGAAACGAAGAAGTGTCACGGAGGTAAATAATTGTTTTAAGCGCGACCGAATAAGTCGCGTGCCGAGAGCCACAAAATTGGAAAGAAAGAACCCTGTGTATGAGAATAGTCTTGAAGAAGGCGATCCATGGATATAACGCTGCAACGTTACCAAAACTTCCTTGTGTGTGTGTGTGTGTGTGTGTGTGTGTGTGTACCCAAGTCTTTCAAATACTCTCTCTTTTAATCGCCGCCTTCCATCACTACCCACAACCTACTGCCCATTCTTGCCACACAGCACGGCATAGCTGGTCAGCACATCACTTTAAGTCTTCAGTCAAAAGATTTTTTACACACACTCACAGTTCCTTGTATATCTTCCGCATCTTGGTGGTGGCCCTAGAAATCTTCTCATTATAGGTGACAATACTTTTCTATCTTCTCACAATAAATGACAATACTTTTCTATCACGAAACTTGACATAAACACTCTCACATTGCGACATAAAGGTTGACTTTACAGACAGAGAGAGAATGAAGAAAGAAAGGAAAAAAAAAGAACAGTGGGTCTTAAAACAAACCAAATTATTCGTGTATCTCCCCCCCCCCCCCCCCCCCAATCCCCGCTCCCCCCTTCTTCACACAAGTGCGCTGTATAGTTCTCCTTATCCAAAGCTTTATATGTACAAGTGTATTAGAAGGGATGTAAAAAAAAAAAAAAAAAAAAAAACAAAAAAAAAACGCTAAACGATCACAAAGTACTGCCAACGTTGACGTTATTTCAACAAGCTAACTTTTGCCTTTTTCATGACAGAGAGACAGGCCAAACACTTGAAAAAATGATTACACCTCACTGTAACCACCTGCAAACCGCTGTAGAGGTAAGCGAAAAAAAAGTCGAAGTGGTACAGAACTTAAAGCGAATCAAGTGGTTTCCCTCCAGGCCATGCTTGAAGGAACGGTGCGGTGTGTGTGTGTGTGTGTGTGTGTGTGTGTGTGTGTGTGTGTGTGTGTGTGTGTGGGGGGGGGGGGGGGGGAGAGAGAGAGTGATAGAGAACGAGGTGGCCAGAACAACACTGCCAAGTGGCCGGGAACGGGAACAGCCTTGTTGCAACCCAGGCGCTTGCCCTCAACCATCCGAGATGAAGACACCCTTTGACATTCCGGTTTCATTTCTTTCGTTTGATGCGTTTACTTCTTGTGTTTAGTCTGTTGGAAACACATTCACCCGTGTATTCCCAAGGTCCTTAAAAACAAAGAATCCTAGGGGAATAAATCTTGAAATCTTAAAAGCGTTCTTTACTGCACTGCTCCCACAGCCTTGACGGGCTTTGCAACGCAGACCAGTGCCCAGCGAGGGTAACATTCGTGGGAGCTAGGAGAAAAATCGCAGCTTTGTGGTTGTCGAAAATAACCAGCGGAACAGTTTCATGAATGGTAGAAACTGGGAAGGAAAGGGAAGCGGGGAAAAAAGGATGGGAAATGTGATGCGGTGTAGGTATACTTTGAAATGTAGATGCTAGAAGACATTGTATGTATATATGGTAATATTTCTGCGCTCTGTGCGTGCGTGCGTGCGCGTGCGTGTGTGTGTGTGTGTGTGTGTGTGTGTGTGTGTGTGTGTGTGTTCGTTCATGCTTATATGTATGTATGCGTGCGTGCTTGCGTGCATGGACACGTGCCTTTTCTCTCACTCCTTCTCGCTGCTGTCTCTCCCCCTACCCACACCTCATATATTTACTCACCCCCGCCCCCCTTCATCCCTTTCATTTTGGGGGCCTGGGAGGGGAAGGAGGGGTATGGATGATGAAGGGTGGGAGGTGGGATGAAAGGGGAGGGGGGGGGGGGGGAGTAAGCTGAAAAGAAACAGAAGTAATGTAAAACGCCAGTTGCCAAGCTTGTAAACCGTGGCCTCCTTGTAGTCAACTTCTCTCTCTCGCTCTCTCGCTCTCTCTCTCTCTCTCTCTCTCTCTCTCTCTCTCTCTCTCTCTCTCTCTCTCTCTCTCTCTCTCCCTCCCCCCTCCGCTCGTCGGTTGTTGCTGCTCGTGCTGTCGTTGCTGCTACTGCTGCTGCTGCTGCTGCTGCCGCTGCTGGCAGGAGTCTGGCCGCCTTCCAGATGCACTGAAGCAACTGAAGAGCCGAATCGCAGTGCTGTGTGTCCCACTGGGGGAGTCTTCGAGCCGCATGATGTACCCGTGAGCTACCTGCCTTCCTCCCTCACCCGCCCCTCTCCCTGCTCACCCGTCCACCCTATCCCACTTCTCCCCCCTCTCTCTCGCTAGTCTATTGGCTTCTCTTTTGTAGCTTCTTCACCTTTCAATTGCCCCCACCCCCATCCCCACCACACCCCAAAGCTTTTACCCCCACCTAGCTCTCCCTCTCACCTACCAAGACAGAAAGAGAGAGAGAGAGAGAGGGGTGGGTGGGTGGGGGAGAGTGAAAGTTTCACTGTGTGTGTATCTGTTTGAAAAACACGAAGAGAGAGAGAGAGAGAGAGAGAGAGAGAGAGAGAGAGAGAGAGAGAGAGAGAGAGAGAGAGAGAGAGAGAGAGAACTCAAACTGACACGGCATGGTGGAGTTTTGATTGCGTGTGTTTATCCATACGACCGAGTGCTCTGTGTGTATATATGTGCGTGCGTGTGTGTGTGTGTGTGTGTGTGTGTGTGTGTGTGTGTGTGTGTGTGTGTGTGTGTGTGTGTGTGTGAGTGCGTGCGTGCGTGCGTGCGTGCGCGCGCGCGCGTGGGTGCATCTGCAAGCGCTCGCTGGCATGTGTGTTCGTGAGCATGTGCGTTCGTAATGGTGTGTGCGTTCATGTGTCAATGCGCGCATGTCCGTGTGGGTAATTAAGATAAGTCTATAGAATATTACCCCTCACCTCCAGCTCACCCCCATCGAGCCCCATCCCCGCCATCGCCACCCCACCCCCCAGCCCACACCGCTGCGATCACAACAGCTACAACTAACCAAGTCCTACCCCCCACCCCCCAACCCAACCCCAGCCTCAAAGCAGCAAGAACCTCAGGGAAGGGTTGCGGACAGAACGGAAGGGGGTAGTCAAATTGAAGACAAAGAAGAGGAGAGGGGGGGGGGGGGAAGAAGGAGGCTGAGAAAGGAAATCCCTTACACAGTAACTGAAAGTTAAGAGAAAGAAAAGAAGAAAGAAAAAAAGAAAAGAAAGTCCTCCAATTCAAAAGTAGCGAACAATTTCATGATGCATTCTTACGACAGATGTAGATATCCAAATTCAGGATATGTGGTTTTCTTACCAAATAAACGTGGCAGAAGATGAAAGAAAAAATTTTTAAAAAGTGTCTAAGGAAACAAGAACGTACTGCGCGGCCCCATGCACATACAGCTAAAGGATGAAGATGGGGGGAAAAATTCAGATCATCACTAAAAACACACACAAACACTCACTTCAGGCATCCTCTTGGTCACTGAGCACGTCAGAAGTCATTACCCGTCGAAAGGCATCATCTGGAATTCTGTGCGACACTTTGCTGTTGATTACTGGAATACAAACACCATAATAATTCAAAAGCACAAGAACAAATAGATGACATGATGGATAATTTGGATCTCGTAGATATTTGTCAGGAATTAAATCCCGAGCTTAGAAGATATACATGGAGGAGAAACAAGCCCTTTCAGCAGAGTAGGTCGGATTATTTTCTCATTTCGGATGTATTGCGTAGTTATGTTACTGATATAGAGATATACTACCAAACTGATCACTCTTCGATATCATTAACTTTGCAATGGGGTACAGAAGAAAAGAGGAATTTACTGTTGAAGTTCAATAGTTCTCTATTAAAGGACATAACGTATGTAGAAGAAATAAACAATGTGATCAAGGAAGTAAGTGAAGAATACACAACCCTGCCTTATTGTCGTCAGGCCATGGAAAAGGTGCCAAAAAGTTGAGCTGCAGTTTGTTATCTCAGATCAGCTTTTTCTGGATACGCTGCTGATGAAAATTAGAGGGAAAACTATTTCCTATGCAACAATGAGGAAACGGGATGTTTTGAAAAAAAGAAAAAGAACTTGAAAAGAAAATAGAACAAATGGAAAGAGAAGATTTACTCAGTGATGAAGAGAGAAGAGAATTAGAAAATAACAAACAAGAAAGAACTGATCAATCTAAGACAAAAAGAAGGGAAGGTGTCTTGTTACGCTCAAGGGAAAGGTGAGTAGCTGAAGGGGAAAAGATAACAAAATATCTTGGCAGTCTTGAAAAACGGAACTATGTCAGTAAGCGTATAATCAAACCTACCGCCAAGTATGGTATAACATTAACCAAAGACAAAGATATTGCGAGGGAAGTTAATTCCTTTTATGAAGATTTATATTCGGAAAGAGTGGTAAAGCAGTGTGAACTTTTTTAGCCTGGTCAATCGATTGCCAAAATTAACAGAAGAGGAAAAAAAAATTTCTCTTGAAGGGAAAATAACTTAAGAAGAAGCAGGGTGTGGACTGAAAAACATTCATGATAATAAAAGCCCTGGAAGGGACGTTTTCACTGCTGAGTTTTTAAAGTTTTTTTCGTTACAGTTAGGACCATATGTCGTAAGATCCCTTAACAATAGGTTTAATAAAATGAAGCTATCTGCAACTCAGAAAGAGTGGGTCATAATATGTATACTTAAAGGGGACAAACCTTAAGATCAAATTAAAAAACTGGAGACGAATACAGCTTTTAAATATAGTGTATAAAATTGGATCTACTTGCATTGCTAACAGAATGAAATATGCTTTAAATTAAGTTATAAGTGATGACCAAAGCGGTTTCGTACCAAATCGATATTTGGAAGACAATGTCCGTCTTATTTATGACACTACGGAGTACCTTATCAATGCCAGAAAATCTGGGTTACTACTATGTTTAGATTTTGAAAAAGCATTTGATCGTGTGGAACTTAAAGTTCATGTTTACGGTCTTAAGAGCTTTTGGTGTGGGCCCCGACTTTTGCCAGTGGATTAAGACTTTCTACAGGAACATTAAATCAACAGTTCTTCTTAATAGCAAGCTAACTAGCTGCTTTGCTATTGAAAGGGGTTGCAGACATCGTGACCCATTATCTCCATATTTGTTTATTATGCGTATTTAAGTTTTGGCACTCATG
Source organism: Conus betulinus (assembly GCA_016801955.1). NCBI lineage: Eukaryota > Metazoa > Mollusca > Gastropoda > Neogastropoda > Conidae > Conus > Conus betulinus. Next base: position 175,626 of record JADBJO010000486.1, read on the forward strand.
ATAAAAGAAAACCATAACATTAAAGGTATTAGATTTGGAAACATTGAAAATGAAATATCTCAGTATGCAGACGACACTGAGATTACTCTGGAAGGAGACAGAATATCTTTTGAAGAATCAATTAGTACCATTGAGAAATTTGGAAGAGTTTCTAGGCTTACGTTAAATGCAGAAAAAAGCAGTGTGGCTGGGAAGTATGCGGATGTCATCAGTAAAGTTTTCACCACATCTACAAATGGAATGGAATCCGGGACGTGTCAAAATACTAGGGGTATGGTTCACAAATGATTTAAAAGAATGCGCAATTGTGAATTATGAGGAAAAGTTCAATGAAATAAAATCGCTGTGCAGAGTATGGTTAAAACGACAAAATTAATCACTCCACTCGGAAGAGTGGCAATTCTTAAGTCACTTGTGCTGTCAAAAATTATACCTTTATGAATGCTTCTACCTTACGACTGAACACAGAGAAATGTCTTTGAGTATTCGAATGAGGCTGGCTTAGTTCCAAAAGTACGATGCACAACAGCTGGTTAAACTTCGGTGAACGTGGCCTTGCATACTTGGTTTCCTTCCTTTCTTTGTAATCTCAAAGGGGAAGAAAAGATTTTGGTTGATAAACGTTGCAGTATTGATTAAAATCTACTCTGACCCAAACACACATCTTTCTTTCCCGATACCTTAATAAAACTTGTGACTGGTAATCATTGAGAAAATGAAAACGATAGAATTTTTTGTGTCGTCCTGGAGAATTACGCTTCCAGTTTGTACCACGCTTTCCTGACCAGAGCGCGGTGAGATTAAACAGCTAAACTGGCTGGGAAAGTCCGGAATCAAATTAGATGTAAACAAAGACGAGGTGCTCTTGAACACTTGTTCGATGTTGCACAGGAAAGGGATGGGGCGGAAGCGAGAACTTTAAAAATATCAAAAGAATAGTGAAACAAAATCTTGGAAATGGAACTTATCTTGATCGGTTATCTTAAATGTCCGTTAGGGAGGTAATACAACGGAGGCTTGATTAAAACGCATGCAGATTTAGACAAGGAGAGAGATGCCGATGGATGTTATCATTAAACACCAAGCACGCAATATAAAACCACAACAGCACGAGGGAAGTACACTCAAGACACAGCTATGTTCACAAATGCAATTTTACAATTTCCGAGTATCCGAACACCACCTTATTCCATGAAGTATGTACCTAACATTATTTATTTAAAAGTCGACCCACTAATGTCTTTGTTATTTCAACTTATGTAAGTAATCTTTCACCTCGAATTTTCAACTGAAATTGTGTAAATACATACCCAGTTAGCCAGCGCGATAGAATACATAAGCAACAGTTACCATTAAATCATTGATGTGTGAAGAGGTGTAAAAAGGCCATTAGGTCCATTACGTTGTTAACTCAACTGCGTGCCATTCCTGAAATTACTACTCCTATTTTGCTACACTCCACTACCTTACTTCTACCGCTGCTACTATTATCACTTGAACTGCATGAAGCAGCAACAGCAGAACTAAATCGGTAACAGTTGTAGAAACAGTAGCAGAAGTAGAGGTTTGCAAATCTTGATAGATTAAAAATGTGCAACTCTTTGGTAAGCCTGCGATAAAAAGCATAATAGTAGTTTACCAACACAATCCCTAATTTTTTTTTTTTTTTTTTTGTTTGTTTTTGTTTTGCTGTTATTTGCTGCTTTTAGCGCATTTAAAGGCAAGTTCTTATTCACACAGTGACACACTCTCTCTCTCCTCTCTCGTGCGCGCGCGCGCGCGCGCGCGCGCGTGTGTGTGTGTGTGTGTGTGTGTGTGTGTGTGTGCTGTCACCACAAGGATTAGTATGTGCGTACGCGCGCTTGTCTCAAGGCAGCAATCACTCATAAACTGTTGACCACCGAGCCGGCTCAAACTCATGGGTGTATGGAGAGCACTTAACCAATTTGACCTTGGCTTTCTTCAATTTCACGAACATTGGCAAATGAGCTTGTCTCCCTCAATGCGCCCGCTTCCCCGCGCGCTTCGACTCGCTCGCCTACATATTTCCCTTCATCCTCCTTTCTCCCTAAACACTCCCGTCCCTCGAAAGAAAACCGAAAAAATGCCGAGTTGACTGGCTGTAGACATTGATGAGCCACCTCTATGCTGAATTCACAGTTCTGAAACTTTGGGGCAATAACTGTTTACCTGTCCTTATGAACAATAAAGGTAGCAATGGTAGTAATGATAGCAACGGTAGAAGTAGTAGTAGCAGTAGTAGCATGCAATAGTAGTAGTAGTAGTAGTAGTACCAGTATGAACTGCTGCGGCAGCACATAGCAGTAGTAGTGGTTATTGTGACTTCAGATACTGGCTTTACTCCTGTTTGCTCTATGCGTGTATGTGCAAGCATGCACCAGCGCGCGCGCGCGCGCGCGCGCGCGCGTGCGTGTGTGTGTGTGTGTGTGTGTGTGCCCACGCGCGACTAAGTGTGTGCATGTGCGTATATGTGTGTGTATGTGTGTGTTTGTATTGTGTTTGTGTGCATTCCTCTCTCTCTCTCTCTCTCTCGCTCTCTCTCTGAGAGAGAGAGAGAGAGAGAGAGAGAGAGAGAGAGAGAGAGAGAGAGTGTGTGGTGTGTGTGTGTATGTGTGTGTGTGTGTGTGTGTGTGTGTGTGTGTGTGTGTGTGTGTGTGTGTGTGTGTGTGTGTGTGTGTGTGTGTGTGTGTGTGTGACTGAATCTGCGATATCTCTGCAAACCGATATGTCGGTGCCTGTCTTTGTTGACCTTGGCATATTGGAACACTTTGTTGCTTTTTTTTTTTTCTTTTACTTTCTTTCATCAGCCTTACCTTTTTGTGCTATCTGTTTTCCTCCTTTTCTTTCTTTCTTTTCTCTCGACTTTTCCTTTTGAGCCCTGAAATCTTGATCGTCCTCTTTCCAAACTACATGGGATTTTTTGCCATTCTATCATGTGAATAAATAAACAAATAACTTCTCTTCCAACCAAAGAATCAAGCAGTCAGCGAGCTGGCTAACTAGTAAGCAGCTGCTGTGGTGCAATGAACAGAGTCATGGCTTTAGGACTGGGAGACCTCGGGTTCAAATTCCATTAGAAGCAAATACGACCAATTTTGAAGAATATTCTCAAGCGAACGCTGTTTCTTTCAGGCGTTGTTCATGCCGGAAAACATTATCAAACGAAGGACAGTGACACGTACCATGCACACTCCGACGAAAATGGAACTGCATGAGGCCGTTTTTAAATCTCATTAATCGCCGTTAAAAGTCCAGTTCTGCGACCTTTCCGCACCGCAGTCGTAGTGACCTCGGTTTTGATTTCGTCTCTACGCTATGGATGCCCGTGGTGAGTTCGTGTCCGTCTTCGGAGTCAGCAAGTTCACGGCGACTGTTCCCGGATGGACGTTGTGACGTTCTACAGTGGGGGATGCTCGCTCCCGTTCGCTCCGCGATCACGCTATGATTGCCTTCTTCAGGGGCTTAACAGGTGGTGTCCTACGTAAGCTGGATCAGAACTGGCTCCTTGACTCGGCAGCAGCAGGGCATTGTGTCCTTGATGGGTTGCTTCCCGATGACCAGATATTGACCCGCTCCCTGTGGACTGCCGGGTGCTCAGGCCAGACAGGACGACCACGGTTTGGCTATGTATGGGACGAAATTTAAGACACAAACCCTCTCTTCCCAACCAAAACCATTAGCTGGCCAACTGACCTATTGATGGACTCACCATTATTTCACTAGCGAACTGAATACTTGCTTAAATCAGTGCAGGAAAATCTAAGAATGTGAGGCAAGCGCCACACATAAGATTTCGAAAGATCGGTAACGAAAAAGTGAGCAGTACATGGTTTTCAGTCCTGATCTAACACCGTGGTTCACCGTTAGACTCTCTCTTCTCTCTCTCTGTGTGTGTGTGTGTGTGTGTGTGTGTGTGTATGTTATCGAACCTGGTCTTGATAATTACGACGAAGCAATCCAACTCTGACGTGGCAAAGAACGATGGGACTGTACAACTGAAATATCCATGACGAATACGGGGGTATGGGCAATGTAAATGTGGTTTCTATACTCCTCGCCTTATCGCTTCTGGGGGCCCACGCAGAACATGGCTCGTGTCAACAGCGCCGCAGACGTATCGCTCGTTGGTAATTAAGACACGAGACTGATGGAAAACATTAACGGCACGCGCTAGAGTTGGTCGTAAAATCATCATTATGTTTGCTCCTCTGTGAAAGAGAGGAGGGGGAGGAAAAAAGAGAGAGTGGGGGAGGGAGGGAAAGACAGAGAGAGAGAGGAGAAGAGAGAGAGAGAGAGAGAGAGAGAGAGAGAGAGAGAGAGAGCGAGAGAGAGAGAGAGAGAGAGAGAGAGAGAGAGATCGACCCGACCGACCGACAGACAGACAGACAGGCAGACAGACAGACAGACAGACAAACAAACAGACAGAGATGGAGACACAGAAAGAGACACACAGAGAGAGAGAGAGAGAGAGAGAGAGAGAGAGAGAGAGAGAGAGAGAGAGAAGGAAGACTAACAGAGACATATCGAGACAAACAGACAGAGCTAGACAGATAAACTATCAGAGAGACAGAGAGACATACACAGACAGTGACAGGGAGAGAAAGAGAGAGAGACGTGAGGGAGACGTGAGGGGGGGATAAAAATAGGGGGGGGGGGGAGAGAGAGAGAGAGAGAGAGAGAGAGAGAGAGAGAGAATATAGGCAGGATAGGTGGTGAAGCGGAGAAAAATGGGGGATACTAGATTTTGATCGATCATTTTCATTGATTCACAGTGTAAAAGGAGAGAGAGAGAGAGAGAGAGAGAGAGAGAGAGAGAGAGAGAGAGAGAGAGAGAGAGAGAGGCAGGCACTAGCTTTTTTACATCTGATCCTGAGTTCAACACCCGAAGACAAAAACACATCTGACACAGCCCCCCCCCCCCCCCCCCCCCCCCCCCATTCTCTCCACGTTCTTTTCTATTATTACAGTTTTTTATGCAAAAGGAACTCATATACGGTTGTATTCCTTTTACATAACACTGTGTCGGTAAATGGTTAAAGGAAGTATAGTAGGAATGAAAATATACAGACTTGACCAAGTGCTAATTGGTAAAATAAAACAAATAAACGATACTCGCAACACTTGAGACACACAGAGAGAGAGAGAGAGAGAGAGGGAGGGAGAGGATGGGAGGGCGAGGGAGAGATGATGATGATGATGATATGATGATGATGGCGTACTCAGGAGCACGGTCACAAAGTAGACAATAATTATTCCTTAAGCTGTAGTTTCCACATGTCTTGTTTTGGACAACAATGACTGACACTCCACAATGGGGACACAGAAAGAGCGTACAAAACAGATGGTCAAAAATATGCATAGATCAGTTTATACTGGTAACATTGCCACGCACACGGGATAAAGTACAATTGTTAGATTTATAGCGTGTCATTGTCATCTGTACAAACTCGGTAAGAGATGATGCTGCCATCATTGAATAAATCAAGAATAATAACTGTTTTTTAAAAAAACATCTATTGTATTGTAAGATAATTGTTTCTGCAGCCGTAACATTTTCAATTTTGTTCATTTTTCCGTGGTAAATGTAGCGTTGGTGGGATGATTCACTTAGCTCACCACAAACGCTTTGATTTAATTTTTTGAATTCCATTATTGCCAGCAATACTCCAAACTGAATATGCGTAAATAACAAACAGGGTAGGATAACTCTTGCTCCCGTGATGAAATGAACACATGCCAATAACTCCAAACGAATGCTGCTTTTTGTTTTTTTATCTGCTGAATACTGTTCCCTGCCTCAACTAAGATCTTTTTGAAGTTGCGTAGTTAATGCGAAAAAGGCAGTGAGTTAAAAAAAAAAAAAAAAAAAAAAAATCCGGATTTCGACTTCAACGAAATCCTTAGTTTACACGGTCACTTTTTTCATAGCATTTTGTTGTTCACGAGATCAGAAGCTTTCTCGTGACTAAGGAAAACAGTTCCAGTAATCCCGTTTTGATTAATGAAGAGAGCCAGTTGCTAAAGAATTGGAATAAGACAATATCGCAGAAGTAAGCACGTCGAAAGCCAGATTGAAAAGGGTGATATTCTTTAGTGGTTTACTGGGCACTTTGTTAACGTATTTTTCGAGAGGTCTTGAAACAATTGATAGAGACATTGGTATAAAATCATTAAATCTATGAGATTTCTTAATAGCATTTTATTCAATACACAAATTACAAAGACATAATGAAATCTACTGTGTGTAAGGTACGGAAAGTTGAAGTACGAATGCATTAAAATTCACTGACCATAGCGCTTTTTTTTTTTCTTCGAAAGTAGGGAGCAAGTTTCATTAGCAGCAAGTAATGGAATGATAAGTGAATCTGCGGCCTTTGATCACTCCTGGAGAAACGACCGGAGAGCGGTTGGTGTCTTGTAGACGTGCAAAGATAGGAAATTCGCCTTATTTTCAAAGCATGATCGTCAGGCACGATAGCAGACCACACAGTTGCTGTGGTTTCTGAATTTTACGCCACAAAATGTCCGTACTAGCGTGTATCATTGTCGGAAAACATTCTCATTTTGTTACACTGAATTTGATTCATTCTTCGTTTCTATGCTTTTTATGTCTCTTTAGCGTTTAGTGAATCGCTTAGTACCAAAGCAGTCATAACATTATTCAGTATTCAATGCGTTTAACTCTCATCTCAGGGGCTCTGGTCCTCTTCTTAACAGAAATCTCGAGTTCTTTTATGAGATCATAGGTTCATGAGCCCACACACCTCTATGGCCAGGATTTTGGGTTGGAAGCCAGATTCCCTGGAACTGCTGGCTAGACGTGCATACTTCTCAGCCTTGTAAGCATGCTCCATTTTGCTTTCATACGGCCCATTGAGTTCAATCAGAATTACTTGTTTTAACGAAACTGACAGGAGTGCTGTATCCGGTCTCATGCACCCTTCCCTGATGATCTATGGGTTTTTACATTCTGGAAGGTCCGCTATGCATTCCCATCATTCACTCCAACTAATGAAGCCCGCTTCAATGCTCTCGCTATCATAGCTGTTTCAGATTTTTGTGCCTGCTGTCATGCAGAACGTTGTTGCTGGAGCTTCCATGGTGTTCGAGTCACATATTGCAAGTCGAGAGACAGAGAGAGAGAGAGAGTGAGAGGGCGGGGAGGGGGTAGGGTAGGGTACTTGTGTGCATTGCAAATGGCGTTGATTTCTGGTTCAGTCTGACTAACAAATAATCCATACTCCCAGTCTGACAATTCATCTTGCCCAAAATAATCATCAAATACCAGCCGCCATGGCTAAGCCGCAGTTTCTCGGCTGAGAGGTCGTGGGTTCGATTCCCGTCAGATCCATTTGCATTTGTTGGATAACTGGCTCTAACCCAGTGTAGAGTCAGTCATTGGCTTGGCTGAGAAAACTGAAGCACTCGGTCGATGTTCATCCACTTAATAGATGCGTCTCTGACAGTGTTTTTTTTTTTTTTTTTTTTTTAAACTTTCTGCCAGATGTTTCTGTCTCCCGGGCCTGGTCGACGACGGGATATTATGAAAGCAAGCATGAATACAGCCTTGTCATACAGTCTCAAGTCAGAATGGAACTCAACAGCATCATCTTCATCATTCTCAACCTTATCATCAGTCAACAAAAAGGTATGAAATTCTGTGGTCCTCCATGCCCTGCTCTTATGGTGACCTCAGTTTCGATTTCCATTACACGTCTGTGCCCTAGATAAGCTCGAATCGCTATCGCCAGTATCGGCAATTTCATGGACGTTAGACGGACGTGACGACGCCTTTGTTTGGGGACGCTGACTCACGCTCGCTCCTCCACTAAGAAATATTGTCATAGAAGGGACATAATAGTGTCCTGCGTTTGTGGGATCAGAGCAGGTACGACTAAACACCACCGAAGTAATTTTGCAGTAGTGCGTCGTGTCCTCTGGTGGATTGTCTCAAGATGACTTGATACTGGCTTTCCCTTTGGGTTGCCAGTGACGGGGTATGACTGGATGGGGAGCTTGAGTGAGCCGCGTGAGCGTGATGCTAATTGAATGAATCAGATGAAGAGACCGCCCATAAAACAAACAAACAAAAATTGGCACGATGACCAGAATGAGCCGTATGTGGGGCTGGTCCAGCGTGATACTTGATGGTTTGATGCACTTATTTCTTGGTGATATGATCAATATATCTGATGTTTAGTATATTCCAGTAACACACCATTTCTACGGCTTGGATCTTTCTTTCTGGATCGCTTTGAGGGTCTGTGTCTCGCATGTGTACAGAAAGGTGGAAAACACCTGTGTATGCAAGAAGTTTATCTCGTCCTTCCATGCAGGTTACAGTCTGGACAGCGTTGATGTTGTCTTTATTCTCCATATGAGGATTTCTGGTTTGATCTCCCATTGTTAATGATGGATCCCAGGTGCCCGAATCGTTGAACAGTTCCTAGCTTCTGTTCTTTGACAGATGTATCAGTGGCGATGATGGTCTTGCAGCTAGGCATCGCCTTAGACCTCAAGATGCCAATAATGGCTTGTAGACATCCCAACTAATCTTTTAACAGGACTGGCCAGTTTTTGTTCAATGCCTGCCAGACCATCGATGTCATTAGCTATGCGAAAGTTGACGATGGTTTTTCCTGCCAAGCTGGCTGCTGACAAGATCGTCAAGTGCGTCGGTAATGATTTGTTCCAAGAATATGTTAAACAGTGTGGCAGACGGAAGGCAGCCCCGACAATACTGTACCTGGAGTATGAAACCATTCTCCAGCAGCACATTGTATGAGCACTGCACTGTTCACTTTGTAGTGCAGTTGCTGGGTGGTGTTGATCTGTGTTAATTCATTGAATTTAACGCTTCCTGCAAAGCTCTGTCGAGCGCTCGAAGTCTGTTCAGAATGGTAAAATTCCCACTGATTTGGAGGCAATTTTTGCGAAAGGTACGCAGTTCAAACTTTTGTTTAACGGTACTTCTGTCTTTGCTAAATCCAGACTGCTCTTCCGCATTAATGCTATCTGACTGCGGCTGTGATCTCTTCATAATGATTTTGATCACAGCTCTACAGGCATTGCATATCACTCTCATAGTGTGGAAATGCTGCATATTTCCTCTCTTGCGAAGGGCAACGATTAATGATTGAAACCACAGCGTGAGCCATTTGCCAGAGGGCCAGATTTTCTTACAGATGGCGGGTTTTCAGTTACTTTCTCTTTGACGTGTTTCAAAGGTGTTGCAATTGCCTGCAGCCTATTCACACTTCAGCGAAATCTGCCCTGCTACGTCTTCTTCAAGGAGTATCGAAAAAATCGTCCTCGTTTGATGAATGCTGGACTTTTAGCACACTTGAATCTCTT
>JADBJO010000486.1:190000-200000 GCA_016801955.1 Conus betulinus
CACGTTTGCTTTCTTTTCCCTTTTCCTAATTAGACTATCATTGACTGTTTTTTTTGTGTGTGTTACAGTTTCACAAAGTGACAAAAAAAGTCACGCATAGTTATTTCAAGGACTGCACGAACTATACATGTAGAACAAATCAAGAAAATAGTAGCTGTGGACATTTTGTGCCTTTTCACGAATTGATAAACACTGATTCAGACTCCAGTGTATGATGTGTACACAAGATGGCTGACATCTATTGTAATACATTCCGATCTAGACTGATCACAATTCTTAAAAGTTTAGCAGATATACACACACATGCGCGCGTGCGTGCGCACACACACACACACACACACACACACACACACACACACACACACACACACACACACACACACACACACACACACACACCACACACACACACACACGCACGCACGCACGCACGCACACACATACACGCACACACACACACACACACACACACACACACACACACACACACACACACACACACACACACACACACACACACACACGCACACACACACACACACACACACACACACACACACACACCATGAAACAAGTACTCACCTTTTCATGAAAACTTGGTCACAGTCCCCTGTTTGGCCGGAAGGTATGAAGATTCCGGGCTGACACACAGAGCCATTAAATGGCTATGTTCTTGGCTAAAATGACGAAAATGTCGAGTTGCCTCCTGTTGTAATGAGGGCATGGTATACTTGCTACATATAAGACCTTTTTCGCCTCTGTCCAGCACCGTCTTCTGTCGGTGATGATAACTTGTTTCAAGTAGGCCTAATACTAACGTTGAGTGCAGCTTTGAAATTCACTTCGTGGCCTTGCTTTCCGTCGATTTCTACTTGTAATTTCTCTCTGATACGATTTATTCCCCACCCTACGCGCTCACTCCACATACCTAAAGTCTGAATTCAGAGTCAGCTTGAGTTTTCTTACCATTATCTTTTTGGTTAGCTTTCAACATCAAAACGGTTTATCGTTTCCCCAGTTTTTTCTGCCGCTTTTCACAATGCACGGTCTGTTCCTTAATCAATAGGCTTAGTTGACCTTCACATGCCATTTCAGCAACTTATGCCCCGATATGCCATTTCTCTCTCCCCCCCCCCCCCCCCCCCCCCCCCCCCCCCCCCCCCCCCCCCCCCCTGACCCCCCCCCCCCCCCCACAGCCTACGACTACGGTCGATTTGGCTTTAAACAACATGCAAATAGGCCTAATTTGTGACTGTCCCCCTCCGAACCAAAGTAACGAACTGAAATAGCCTCTAGTGACTTGCGATGATGTAGTTGCGAGATGTATTTCTCTTGGTTCGTCAAGATTTAGGCCAAGGTCAACATTAACGCTAACAAACCTGTGACTCAAAAACGCTTAAGAAAAGTTTTCCATCAGGATCTCTTAATCTTGTTACCATTTGCTTTTACATAACTGACTGCAGACTCAGCATTTGTATATACTTTTATGAACAAGATTTTTACACTGTCCACTCGTACAAACTCGCAGACGACAATTATGGATAGGCCTAACTCCTTTCAGTTTGAACATTTAATGACAAAGGTTGCTGCCCCTGAAAGACGCCAGGTAAGTGCGGGACTACTCCATCATGCAATACAGGTATGTTTTATGTTTAAAATTTAAAGAGAGAGAGAGAGAGAGAGAGAGAGACGACACGACACGACACGACACGACACGACACGACATTTCATTCCAGTAGGGCCAGCCACTTCAGACGGGGGTATGTGTACACAGAAAAGCAGCAATAACTTTTACTGTGAGTGGAATATGGCATGAAATGCACCACGGAGCTTCTTCAGCTTTTAAAAGATAAGAATGGGTGCAAAACGAGTGGCATGTATGCAAACGGCTCAAGAGTATAAAGAAGAAGAAGAAGAAGAAGAAGAAGAAGAGTACAAGAAAACCTATGGAACCGATTTTTTTTTTTTTCAGAATCTTTGTTGGGAAAAAAAAAAAAAAAAGAAAGTGGCCCAAGAATAAAAATTTTGATACACATCTCTTTGCGGATCCAGATGCATAAACAGCATACGAACGAAGCCAGTAAATTTAGTCTTGGTCCGTTGCGCGATTGTACACACAGATTTCAATGGATTCGTTCGTTGTCTGCATTTCATGTTTTAACCAAATTTTTCTTAAAGTCGGTTCAGTGCGGGTTTTTTTTGTTTGTTTGTTTGCTTGTTTATTTGATTTTCTCTTGAAATCTTACTGAACGGATTCCGGATCTACCCATGCACTTTGTATGACATATGGAAAAGAATGTTTCACTTTGCTTTGTGACTAAACCGTGGGACATTTCATACACAGCTACGTCTTTTTCATTTCACCAGTGTCTTGTTTCAAAGTTTGTTTCTGGCTTCCTTTGCGTGTTTCGTTAAGTGCAGGATTCACTTGATCGTGTCACATAGTTTTGCCACGGGCGACTAACTCAGGGTTCACAAAAAGTTGAGGTGCGGGTTGGTTCAGATTTCGAAATTCCAAGTTTCAGTTTCACCACACCGTTCAGCTTCAAAAAACGTCTGTAATCCATAACTGGCCTCTGTTTCGGAGTGGCAATAAGCAGAAGGGGCAAAGAAAAAAAAAAAAACCGACAAAATAGTATGTGTGTCCTTATCTGTTTTAACTTCCAAACCTTCAACTAATGTAGTAAGTCTGATGCACTTCAAAAAACAAAAAACAACAAACAAAACAAACAAACAAACAAATAAAACGTATGCACTTCGACTTCGATCCAGTTTGCCTAAGCATTTAGTCTGCTGATTTCTCTTCATGTGTGCACGGTGAGTGCGTGCATGCGTGCGTGCGCGCGCTCGCGCGCGCGCGTGTGTGTGTGTGTGTGTGTGCGTGCGTGCGTGCGTGCGCGCGCGCGCGCGGCGTGCGTGCGTGCGTATGTGTGTGTGTGTGTGTGTGTGTGTGTGTGTGTGTGTGCGCGCGCGCGCGCGCGCGCGTGTGTATGTGTGTGTGTGTGTGTGTGTGTGTGTGTGTGTGTGTTTGGGTTAAGTGCTTAAACGCCATTTCAATTAAGGTGTGTGGAATATGTATAAGCCTCTTAAAACATTGCATAAGCATTTTCTCTACTGCCATGGAGAAGGTGTTCACCTGATCCACACGAAGTTGTTTTTTCTAGTTCAAGTGTCTGACGATCTTAAGCATGTTTGGATACACTGAAACCACCAATTCGTTCAAGCTGCGGTGCCAGGATTCAAAAGCATTATGGAATACGCTCCTGGCCGTTTGTGCATGTGGGAACTCCACATTGAAAACTCCATCCAGTCTTGCCATCATGAATGATATTCGATTGTCATTTTTCCCACGAGCATTAAAGCATTAAAGAAAACAGAGCTTTGCTCACTGAAACAGGCGTAAACAACCTTAAAACTGAACACAACTGCAGCAGAATTGAGATTACTTTGAAGAAAAGGGCAAAAAAAAAAGAAAGACAGACAGACAGACAGAAAAAAAGAAAGAAAGAAAGGAAAAAAAGAAAGACAGACAGAAAGGAAAAAGGAAAAGAAAACAAGAAAGAAGAAGAAAAGTGTGTGTGGACATGTATGACACACTGCTTACTTTCAATGAGCATTGACCTGCTAAGATGAGACAGGATAATAGGTGAAACAAACCCCGTCCCCCAGGTAAAACGACAGAAGATAAAACCTTGCGGCGGTGAGGGCTGACAGCGACAAGATCAAAAGGTAGGCGAAACGACATTCGGCGAAAGGATACGTAAGTTTCCGTCACAACCCTTCCACTTGTACCCAAACGTCAGAGGTGCAGACACTGGAGGGCAGTTCGTCACTGCAGTGCTCTCATGGCTTGGTGACTTGCGTGATCAGTGAGCAATGACCAGGTAGTCATAGCCCGAGAACACCGACATTCCAGGAATATGTTCTCACTTACATTTCGCACACGCGCGCGTATGTGTGTATGTGTGTGTGTGTGTATGTGTGAGTGTGTGTGTGTGTGTGTGTGTGTGTGTGTGTGTGTGTGTGTGTGTGTGTGTGTGTGTGTGTGTGTGTGTGTGAGTGTGTGTGTGTGTGTGTGTGTGTGTGTGTACATTTAACACAATGCACGGAGTCTATATGATGGATTGTTGATTTTCACCTTTGTTCCTGTAAAACACTTTAGTCTGTCATTTTGATCATGAGAAGGATGCTTTGGGGAGGGGGTAGGTTTCCTATCACTATCATCCTGATTATTTGATATGTGTGAGTACGCCGCCGGTTTAATCGTTGCTTCTTGTTCCAGTGTTAACATCGCGTAATGCTCGCATGGTTCATGAGAGAAACAAAATGATAAACAGCCAATAAGATGGTAATGTCGCACAATGACTACTAAAGAGAATTTTCCCACTGATGGAAAGCGTTATGTATGCAAAAAGGAAAAAGACAACGATAGCTCTCTCTCTCTCTCTCTCTCTCTCTCTCTCTCTCTCTCTCTCTCTCTCTCTCTCTCTCTCTCTCGTAAGACTTGAAATCTTGAATGAGGAGTGAAACAGTTAAAGGAGCACAAATTTAACGTTGCTGGCGCGTATCTATTTACCGTGCGTATATGTAGACGCTTTTTGATAAACAGGAAAGTCTTTGTGTCTCTTGCCTGCACGGGCGCAATGTCACTTTAGGAACAAGTCACTTGCCTTTTGTGTTTGTTTTTAACATAAATCAAAATTGATCAACAAAACAGCAAAACAGAAAGAAAGAAAAACAAAGAAGAAGAAGAAAAGGGTAGAGAAAAAACAAAGACAGAAAAAAACTGAACAGAGGAATATAGTGAATGAAGAGGGTGAGTGGAACATTTAACACATTGAAAGATTTTGAATAATGTGAGGGAGCTATTGCTATGTAAACACCGATAGCACAGACAAATAATAAACAGATATGAAGGAAAGAATGCCAAATTCACTAATTTTAGGATGTAAACGAGATATTTGAGGTAGGATACTGAATGTAACTATTTCAAATGTTACATTGAATATGAAGTCTTCAGACTGCACAACAAAAGTTTATAGTGAAAAACATATTCCGAACCTCGCTGTCTTAGCGCTTCGTAATGAAATGGAAGTTTTATTTCAATTTGAATCGATTAGTCTACCTTTCTTCCTATCTTTATATTCTCGTTTCCTTTCCTCTTTTTGCCGATATATAAAAACATATGCGGGCGCACGCGCGCGCGCGCGTACACACACACACACACACACACACACACACACACACACACACACACACACACACACACACACACACACACACACACACACACACACAGAGAGAGAGAGAGAGAGAGAGAGAGAGAGAGAGAGAGAGAGAGAGAGAGAGTAACCCAATCTGTTCTTCTCTTTTCGTTTTTCTTTTTGTTGTTGTTGTTGTTGTTGTTGTTGTTGTTTTTCCTAAAGATGAGTTGAGATTGTTGACATCCCCCACCTTCTATCTCCACCACCCCTCTTTCAAACAAACTTCTGCCAACTTCTCCGTTTACAGGGTGCAGTTTCCACATTTAAAGTCCCAAATTAGTTTAAGTTGAAAACAAGTATTGAGATGAACAGGTCATCTTGATAGCAACTTCTTCGGTGTCGTCGGAATGTGTCCCGAATTCATTGCTCCGCCGAGCGTGCCTCATCGTTGAATACTGCGTTACGTTCAATCATAACCACGTTTTGATACCCTCTTTTTTCCGATTTAAGATTTACGATATGTTTTTCGGGTGAACGGAAAGTGTACTGCTTTACTACATGCGTGCGCTGTGCATCCGGAAACAAAACCATAAAATATAGATCAGCCATCTGAAAGTGAAGCCAAGTCAGGGGATCTTTACCTATCAGAGTGCGTCTGGGGGCCGGAATAGCTCAGTTGGTAGAGCGCCGGACTCGTGATCCTGGGGTTGCGGGTTCGAATTTCGGTACAGGGGGACTTTTCCCTCGGAGTTAACATTGGTTCTGATGCCATTCCCCATACAGTCCTTCGAATGAGAGACTATAGACCGAGGTTCCGTGTGTGAACGCACGCACATCTTGCACACACGCAAAATCCCATCACCAACTTTCAGAAGAGAAGGCCAGTTTGGCCGTTGGTATGGATGACACGTTACACATAGCATGCACCTTCCCAGAAGGTGGAATATGGCTGCCTTAATGGCGGGATAAAAAACGGTCATACACACAAAACTCCACTGCCTGTCTATACAGGCAGCGTCCGCAGGAGTATCAGCCTGCGTACGCAGAAAGAAAGAAAGAAAAGAAAAGAAAAGACTGCGTCTCACAATGTAATTTATTTTCGTTCAACAATCTTGGCTCAGATGCCTTTCCTTTCCAGACAGAAGTGGAACTTACATCAAAATTCGTCCCAGTTAAAAAGATGACCATAAAAGACCAAGACTTGCTCTTCGGAAAAGGAGGCGTTGAATGTCATTCTTCTCATCCAACGAGTAGCCTACTTTGCGAATTTTACTGTCCTCCAAAGTGGAGATCGGCAGAATCAGCAGGCGACAAACGTTTCACTCCGTGAACAGCTCTTAAGCTTTCTACTGTGTCCTGGTTACAGCTGATAGAAGCGCGTACATATCAGCGAAAAAAAAAACTCTCTTCTTGTTCTTCTTTGCAAACACCGTGGTCTACATGGTGTATCAGTCCGGCCCTTGAGTTCAATAGTGCCGGTTCTCCAGCTCTTGCAGACTACCGTAGAGCTTCGTCATTAGAGCTGTCTCTGTTGGCCACACCTCTCTCCTTGGCTGATGAAGTTATGGGAATTTTTTTGAGTACATGCTCCCGCTGTCTGTTCTTCCTGTCCACAAGGACAGACTGGAGAAAGCATCACCATGAGCTTTCGGCACGGCCTCGGAGCAGGCATTATGAATCGTTCTGTCTTCAAGATGGGGTACGATGGTCTCCATGGGCTGCTAGTGAAGGATTTCACAGTTATAACATGTTTCCTTGACTTTTCATTTCATTCCCCCCCCCCCCCCCCCCCCCCCCCCTCCCTTCCTTCCCCTTCCCTTCCTATATTTTCCCCTTCGAATCCGTGTCAAGACATTATTAATATTAATCATTATTATTATTATTAATATAATGATGGAGGAATCGTTAGTCTGCACTTGTTTTCTCCCATTACTAAATTGTTCAATACACACACACACACACACACACACACACACACACACACACACACACACACACAGCGAGAGAAACCTCCTTTCTGTCAAATATATGATCCATAAATGTCTACGAAACGTATACATCGACCTTAAATTTTTCACTCCAGGACAAGACGCCTCATTCATTCCACAAATTCAGTAAACACGCGAAAATAGCCATTAAACAGGCCCACGAAAGATGGAATACTAAAAGAAGAAACAGCCGATAGAACTGCCCAGCAAGGAAGAAAAAGTAAAGCGGGGAAGACCAGTGGCGTTTGAACGCGCCTCTGTGTAGCTACTGAACAAGGCCCAGGCAGGATATCTTAAAACAAAGCTGCCGCTCTCAGGTATTCAGTGGAGTGAACCAGAAGGCACGGGGGAATTCAGAGGTAAGAAAGGTGAGCTGCCTTGGCTCTGACACAGGTAAGTGGATAACGTGTCGGCTCTAGGCGTTCTTCACGGGTATTCGACACTCGTCCTTGTCTTCGTGACTTTTTTTTTCTTTTCTTTGGGGGGATTGGGGTTGGGGGGTGGGGGTGGGGGTGGGGGAGGGGGCATTTTCTAAGGCAGTGTTTCTTGTGTTCGTGATCAGTCTTCTGTGCGTACACATGTGCACAAACTTAGAAAGAAAAGAAAGTCATGCCAACGCCTAAGCCATTCCATTTTTCCTGTCTCTCTTTCTAACTCCCATATTCCACAGGTGGCTGTCTAAGTAAATCATTCATCCTCTATCACAACCTCTCCTCACCCCGTCTCTCTTTCCGAGTTTTCTCAGACGTGTTAAGATTAGGTCAATAGCGCGGCTCATTCCATGCATATGTGCTTCTCTCTGTGGAAGCCTTACTATCTATCTATATCAATACTCATATCTATCTGTCTGTCTATCTACTATCTATATCAGAGCTTCAGATCCTTTTTCAATCATCATGAGACACATGTCCCCTGGCAGCTTAAAGTGAGGGAACAAAATGCAAAGGCATGAGACGAATTTCAAGTCATATCTCGGAGATTTCATACAGTCGTCAGCAGAATGCACAATGAATTTGCTTTCATTATACTTTTCGCTTAGTGGACACTGTGCAGACCATTCATCATGTGTGTGCGTGTGTGTGTGTGTGTGTGTGTGTGTGTGTGTGTGTGTGTGTGTGTGCGCGCGCGCGCGCGTGTGTGTGTGCATGTGAGTCGTGCGTGCGTGTATGTGTGCGCGCGCACGCGCGCGTGTGTGTGTGTGTGTGTGTGTGTGTGTGTGTGTGTGTGAGAGAGAGAGAGAGAGAGAGAGAGAGAGAGAGGAGAGAGGGAGAGAGATGTGAGGAGAGAGAGAGGAGAGGAGGAGGAAATGTGAACATCACTAAGAAAGAATTGTCCATTCACAATTGTGTATATTAGACAACAACAACAACAACAATAAATAATAAAGAAATACATTAGGAAAAAAAAAAAAGGAGGAAAAAAAAAAGAAATAAAAGTTTAGAGGTGGGGTGGGAAGTTGTGGAGATGGGTGTGGTCGGGGGTGTAACTGTGTACTGTCTTCCTGGATAGCTACGTGAAGAAAGATTTGTTGTCAAAACTGTAATGTCTGAATTGCTGACAAAAAATCCCTCTTCATGCTCTGTCGACCGCTTTGTGACCCTATTAGTCTCCGGTTTGCCCTCTGTGGCAATTTGGTTACTGCGCGGCAAAATGAAAGCAGCGTGTAGCGAGCCGACGATTCCAAAGGGGCGCTACTCTATTCTTCCTCGAATCCTGAAATCTTGTCGCTTGTTTCGATTCCAAATCGATCATTCATATCTCAGAACGAACTGTGGTTGTGTAGACAGGCACGATTTTTTGCTTCAGATCCTCAGTAGGATTGAGTGAGATACAGAAGAACCAACTCCCATATGAAAGTCGTTAACTACCAACTCGGCATTTGGCGAAAAGCCGCGCGACAGTCTGGCGCACGAGCTTGGTATGTGACTCGCCTTTCACAACTTTCACGCGAAAATATTGCAGGCGCGCCGACAATCTGAAGCTCTGTGTGTGTGTGTGTGTGTGTGTGTGTGTACACGTAGCCTAAATGACTTCACGTTGACTTGAACGTATTTAGAGAGAGAACAACGACACCTGTTGAAGGATCACGCTATTTCAAAATAATCGTCTTAAGGCTCAAAGAACAGATGAGGAAAGAGAGAGACAGAGACAGAGACAGAGAGAGACAGACAGACAAAGACAGAGATAGTGAGAAAGAGACAGCGACAGAGAGAGACAGAGATAGCAAATCCCAAACGTGAGCGGACAGCATTCAGTTTGATTTTGCAGAATAATTTATTTCTTTTCCAAAAAGCGAATGTTACAGTTACGGAACATCCATGTGGGCACCTTCAGACACACAGCACTGGACGTGTGAACCACTAAATAATATGCAAGATAATTAACTGCCAGTTTCCCCCCTGTTATACAACCTAATTCCTTCGCACACGATTTGTGAATCGAATAGTTCATGTTCAAGGTCATTTCTTTACGTATTGATTTACTTCCTCATGAATCGCCTGTTAACTGGTCACTGTTATCCAGTGAATATTTATATTGACGGTGATTATCTGTCAATCTTCTGTACTATAGTCTCTCTCTAAACAAGACTTGACCTCTTTCGTCGCTTGAAGTTATGAAAGACATTCTGACTTGATTTCAGTATGGACTGTCAAGAAAAGATTTAGACAGAGGCTGCATGAAAGGGGTCGTCGGCTGGGTCTCTTCCATCCCGCCCCTCGGTTTTAATACATCAAATAACATTACACCACAACCATTAGTAGACATTCGTTCGCTTTCTAAGTCGAACTACATTTTCCAATTCTAGAC
>JADBJO010000486.1:205000-210000 GCA_016801955.1 Conus betulinus
CGAATCTGTGAAGCCTCTTTGACGTAGAGGCAATATTTCTGTTTTTTTGTGAGTGCCCATCCAGGCCACTGTGAAGTTGGAACAGGTGGTCATAGTGTCAAAGACCTTGATGGACATGTCTCGGGGCAACGCCAAGTCGGACGGTCGTGATGTCACATACACCGACACGAAAGACTTGCGCCTCTGAAGTCTGGAGAATTTGAAGGTGTAGTTTCCTGGAAGCACGTTTTTCATCCGGACACGCTTCCATCTCCTGACAATGGAACGATGAACACGTTTAGCGTTGTGGTAGATTTCCACAGGTATTTTCCAGCACATACCCCAAACTCCACAGACAGCAAAGCCATCTTTTGTTTGGCTTCAAATGTGACTGTTTGTGGAACGTTGGTTTTCTTCAGTTTTAGCGTCTTTCTTTCCCCGTCGAGTATTTGTTTGGACGATTTTCTTGAAGTATCTTGTCCTGGCATGTTGACCACTGTCCCTTCGTAGGCAGATGTTTTATTCGTGTCTTCATCAACAACGTAAACGTCAATGTAGTAGGTTTTGCCTTTGCGTGCTTTTACGAAAGTGAACTCTGTTTTGGACCCCACGCACTGATGGAGCAAGAGCTTCCTGGGAGACATGGGCTTGACGGGCCTGGCTCTCCTCCTCAGGTTTCTCATGGCTTCTTTCTCCCAGGAGAAGCCCCACTCGTCCTCCTTGGACAGCACCGGTTTTTTGTCACCCTTGGAGTGTGCCATCAGCGAGCAGTGAGTGCGGAAGTTACGTACTTTGGTGACGGAGACGCAATACTCCACACGGCGCGCCACGTTAACCGGGGCAGCATCCGGCCACTGGAAAGTAAAGGTGCGGCGAAAGGTACGGAGAAGTCGAACCTGCCTGTCCTGTGGCAGAGCGGGGTAGACGGTACGGTAAGCTCCAGAGGAGGTGGCCACCAGTTGTACAATAGAGTCCGAGCGCGTGGATGTGACGTCCAAGATGTAGAGGCCAGCAGTAGCGCTGGGATCACTGTAAGTTCTCCGTCTGTCCTCTGACCAGTTGCCCAGGGATACAGGCCTGTCAAGATTGTGCTGGAACTGCTCCAGGAAAGGATCCACTGCAACAACACCATCATTGGGCATTCTAATTCAGTTCAAAACACATTGCCTATAACTGATCCTAAATGCCTTTCTGGAGCTGAAATCCCGTTTTTAAAAAAACGCACACATTTATAAAAGGGCAGGTAAAAACACACACTCGGTTTCAATCCATAAGCTAAAATGATCGAACTGAAACCGTTTTAGACGATCAACATACCTCTTATTAATCAGTTGTAATGACAATATTGTAAAATCTGGAAAAATCTCAGATGACGACTTCCGTGGAAATGCCTACGTCTGATGTTATGTAAACCCGATTGGGTATTATATGTTTGATGCTGACTGTTGTTAAATTGCACGAAAAATGGAGCTTCATCTTCTTCTTCTCATTCCCGTGACCTAAATGGTGGTAGGGGGGACATGAGGGTCGACTCCGTCAACCTTCTTCTCAATCGCGGCTTGTCCTCTGCTTCGCGCAGAGGTTCTGGCAGCCTAAGGTTTGTCCACTCTATCACACGTTCTCCGACCAGCTCTCTCTCTGCCTGCCTCTGCGCCTTCCTCCTTCAAGCGTGCCCTGCAGGACTGTCTTTGCTTTGTGGAGCTTCTTTACTTGAGCAATAAAGAAATAAGTAGAGAAGTTCACTGGCCAGCAACCACGGTTAGCCTCGAGGGCTTACGGGCTAGGAGGCTGTCGGTTCGAATCCCGTCAATATGTCATTTATTTGCACGTGTGTGAGTGTGTGTGTGTGTGTGTGTGTGTGTGTGGTGTGTGTGTGTGTGTGTGTGTGTGTGTGTGCGCGCGTGCGTGCGTGCATTGTGCACGTGTGTGTGTGTGTGTGTGTGTGTGTGTGTGTGTGTGTGTGTGTGTGTGTGTGTGTGTGTGTGTTTTGATCCGGACGGCTCTTCCGGACGGCTCTACCCAAGGCTGCGTGATATCGGCTCAGTAGGCAAAACAAAACCATACATTCGTATTGCATTCATTCGATGGATGCGTCTTTGAAAGTGCTGCGTATATTTTCAAATCCTCAGTCGAGACTGGTTGGCGCCGGGATGAATAATGAAAAGAAAAGTAACTCCACATCATCATCTTAATCACTGTGTATCTTCACTGATCATCCAGTTTAAAAAGTCTGAAATCCGGTGGCCATTCATGCCTGCCCTGTGGTGACTTCAGTTTCCATCTCCTCTCCTTGCCCTTCACATCTTGCTCGAGGTGAGTTCCTGTGAAAAGTCCTCAGCACCGGCATCTTCATGGGGACTGTCATTAGATGGACGCAGTAGTGCTCTCCTGTGGGGGACGCTCGCTCATGCTACTTCCATGACTACGCATTCATTGTTGTCCGATCAGGTTGTTGGCTTAGGTGATAACCTGTATACGTCGGATTAGAACATGTCCCACTGAACACCACCGAAGTGACTCTACAGCAGTGCTGTGTCTCGTGTGTTAGGTTCATCAAAAAATGACTTTTACCCTGTGGATTGTGATACTGGGTTGTAACAAGACAAACCGAATGGCTGTGTATGGTTGGACTGGAATGAGCACCAGGGACTAATGCCTGTGAAAGTTCGTGTAAGATGAGTCAGATAAAGAAAGAAAGAAAACTAAAAGTAAGAATTTTGCCCCGGACAGATTCCTGTCTCTAGTTCTCGGAGACAGAAGGGGCACTTTTAAGCCTGGACAGATTTGAAAAAGTCTCTTATCTAAAGTGTTTCTTTCTTCTTGCCAATGCTTTCTAGTACATCATTTGTGCATGATAACATATAATTTAGTATACTTTTACTCTCTCATTATTACCATGGATATGTGTCAACGCATCGAATCAACTATGTCCTCTCTTAACTAAAATGGTTGTGTAACAAAACACAGGGAATACGCGTGCCCTCACTATCACCATGCGCATGCAACGGTGTCTTTTAATTGGGAACAGTACTTCTCTAATATATTTTCTTGGGTACGCATCATCATTGTGAATATCATTTCTCTAGTTATTATCTGGGGGGTATACAACAATCTAATCACAGGGAATACTACATCACCTCTTATTATTTTCTTAGTATGTAACGACACTGCCAGTGGTTATACGACTTCTCTCATTATTACCACGGGTATGCAACAACCTCCTTGCTGGAAATACCTTTATCCTCTTATCATCATCTTGTGTATGCAGCAAACCCATCATTGGCTATACTTCTCAGTCCGAGTGGCCAGGCGTGTTTGGACATGCGTACGCAAATGTTTTGTACGCTTGCAGTTGTGTGTCTTATCAATATGCAGCCATCTAATTGCGGGTCTTAATGAGACAAAGTTAACGTCGCGCGTTTTTATGTGTCGTATATACATGCAACAGTCTGTATGTGTCTATATCTGTCTTCTCAAGATGCAGTTATTTGTATGCGTGTACATGTGTTCAATCAAGATGCTGCTGTTTGAATGCGTGCATATTTCTCCTGTGAAGATGCAGTCGTCTGTATGCGTTTACATGTTCTATCAAGTTGCAGTGATCTGTATTCGTGTAAAAGTGTTTATCAAGTTGCAATGGCGTGTATGATGCAGTCGTCTTCATATACAGGAGTCCTGTGTGGGAGCAGTCTGTGTTTGTGCGTGCATGTGTGTGTGTGGGCGCGTGTGTGAGCGCGTGTGCACGCGCAAGTGTTTATATGTGTCATGTGAATATGAAGCCTTGTTCATGCATGTATGTGTATTGAGAAGAAGCAGTAGTCAAATAACTGTGTGCACATGTCCTGTGAAGAAGCAGCGGTCTATATATGTGAATAGATGTCCTGTAAAGAAACAGTGGCCGGTATCCGTGTACACATCTCTTGTAAAGAAGCAGTGGTCTGTATCTGTGTACACATATCCAGCAAAGAAACAATGGTCTGTATATATTTATACATGTCCTGTGAAGAAGCAGTGGTGGGTAATTGTGTACACGTGTCCTGTGAAACAACAGTGGTCTGTGTATGTGTACACATGCTCTGTGAAGAAGCAATGTTGGTATTTGTGTACACATGTCCTGTAAAGAAACAGTGGTGTGTATATGTGTACACATGTCCTGTGAAGAAGCAGTGCTTGGTATTTGAGTACATATGTCGTGTAAAGCAGTAGTCGGTATTTGTGTACACACGTCCTGTGAAGCAGTAGTCAGTATTTGCGTACACATGTCCTGTAAGGCAGTAGTCAGTATTTACGTACACATGTCCTGTAAGGCAGTAGTCAGTATTTGCGTACACATGTCCTGTAAGGCAGTAGTAAGTCTTTGCGTACACATGTCCTGTAAGGCAGTAGTCAGTATTTGTGTATACAGGTCCTGTGAAGCAGTAGTCGGTATTTGTGTACACATGTCCTGTGAAGAAGAACAGTGATAGGTATTTGTGTACACGTGTCCTGTGAAGAAACAGTGGTCAGTACTTGTGTACATGTGTCCTGTGAGGAAACAGTGGTCAGTACTTGTGTACACGTTTCCTGTGAAGCAGTAGTCGGTATTTGTGTAAAGTGTCCCGCAAATTAGCAGTGGACAGTATCTGTGTTCGCGTGTTCTGTGAAGAAACAGTTGTCGGTATTTGTGTACTCAGGTCCGCTGAAGAAGCAGTGGTCTGTATTTGTGTACACATGTCCTGTAAAGAAGCTTTTTGGTTGGTTGTGTACACATGTCCTGTAAAGAAGCTTTGGTCGGCATTCGTGTATACGTGTCCTGTAAAGAAGCTTTAGTAGTCTTTATTTGCGTACATGTGTCCTGTAAAGAACCAGCGATCGGTAATTAGTGTACACATGTCCTGTAAAGAAGCTTTGGTCGGCATTTGTGTATACGTGTCCTGTAAAGAAGCTTTAGTCTTTATTTGTGTACATGTGTCCTGTAAAGAACCAGCGGTCGGTATTTGTGTACACGTGTCCTGTAAAGAACCAGCGGTCGGTATTTGTGT
>JADBJO010000486.1:222500-235000 GCA_016801955.1 Conus betulinus
AGATGTCGCGTGACGTGTCAAATGTGCATGGAACCAACTGTGTTTCACGTCCTCTGGGACATTGAACATCGTATGTGGATGTATTTCTATCTCCTCTTACTGGCTACAATGTGTTCAGTTATACTGCTACAGGTTGTCGCTGTTTAAATATCCGTCTCGGTGGCAAAGAGGTAATTGTTGTTGGTACTTGTCTCCCCTTTAAGTATTGCCGTTTGCTTGCTAGGTATAAATCATGATACTACCTGATGGAATGTTAGATCTTAACATGTGCCGTATCTGATTTTCTGCATATGGAAACTCGGGAAGACCTTAATCTTTGCCTATGAACACTTGGGAAGCAGCACCCCTTACCAGTAACTTCAGAGACGGGATTTGACGCCACGATCCTTTCGCTGCCCACACTACCACCACTTGCTTATAACATCAAAGAACTAACTTATACAAACGTAACCTGCACAGGTGAATTCCACCTACCTCACACCAGAATCATGTGAAGACCAGCCAGGTAAAGAAAACAAGGATCTTGACCACTCGAATCAGGTTAAGCAGGCAACACATCACAAGTCAACTGTCTCCATAAATGGCGTCCTTAATTCAGCCACTACTTCGCGATCAGTTTCCAACCGCAGTACTGCTGAAACGAGCTAAATTTCCATATCAGCTCCTCATTCCGGAGTAGGCAGCCTGCGGTTTCTTGTTTTTCTTTGGTCCCCCTTCCAAACTTCTGTTGGAAAATAAAACGTGAGAGGAATGACAGCTGTTGTGCGTGTTTTGTTTGTCCGTTTGTTGGTCGTTCATGTGCTTGTACATGCAAGCAGGTGCTTGTATATATGTATATAACTGTACATGTGCTGGTGCTTGTACGAGGGAATCAATCCACGAATAGGCTATCTATCCATCCTTAAATGACAATGCTTCTCTTCTGCCAAAATCATGTCATGTCGCCAGCGGTTGTCAATGCAATGCGTGCTTTTTCTGTTGAAAGGTTATCTTTATCATGGCTGAACCAACTACCCTCTCCTTCTATTTCAAGGAGCATCTGTGTTCAATTATTTGAACTGTTATGTACTATACTTTTATTTTGTCACTCTGAAAGTTTTATTTATGTGCATAATTGCTGCCCTTCTTTAGCCGAGGTCAATTCTTTCAAATCAGAAGAACTGAATTCATCATGCAGAAGTTAACTAACACTTTTTCCATAGTGGCTACACAATTTGTATGATATTAAGTTCAATGCACTGTGCAATACAAAGTAAAGTGTTGTAAGCAATCATTTAATCATCCGATCTGACAACACACAGGTTCTAAAATGATACGTCTAGTTTTGCTGAACACCCTTCTCAGTATCCGTCTCAGTTTCTTATCCATCTATACTACCCATCAAGTATATTTGTTGATTATCGTATATCAATCGAGTAACAATCGAGAAATTTTACTTAAAAAAAAAATTATATGGTCATCAACCCCCCACCTTCAAAGAAGACACTGGTAAATTTTCTGTCTCCTGAATGTTATCATAATTCTTGACATAAAGCAACAAAAGTTTCCTGCAATACTGACTGAATTCACTGAACTCTCAAGCCCCCCCCCCCCCCCCCCCCCCCCCCCCCCCCCCCCCCCCCCCCCCCCCCTGCCATTCACACCCCCTACACTCGCAGTTATTCATGAAAACAATTTCCCTCCGCAATTCTTCATACTCTGTGTGTGTGTGAGTGTGTGTGTGTGTGTGTGTGTGTGTGTGTGTGTGTGTGTGTGTGTGCGCGCGCGCGCGCGCGCGCACGATGTGCAGGGACCACATTCCGCTGCAATATCCCCTGCCCGCACAGCGCGCCTACTGACTGACTGCATACAGTAGGCATCCTCTTAGCGGCCGATCATAAATCAGACCTGGCATCGCTGAACGCCCTGAACCTCGGCCCACCACCCTATCTGTTTTTCCCTCTCGACACACATCGTTAAGAACAACACTTATCAAGGCTTTGATGCTAACGTGTGTGCCAAACTCCCTACAGCCATGCCTCCTTTCTTTTCCCTCCTTTCTTCTTTTTCCACCCTTGTTTTTCTAATCGTCCCCTACCCCCAAAGTATACATTGCAGAATTTGACGAGATACCCTATTGAACGTTAGTTTCTGATAGAAATCTGAAGATCTGTTTGTTCAGTTCAGCTACCACCTGGAGACATTTTTCAAAAAATGTGCCTGATCCAGCCGAAATAGCATTATGATTATCTGACCGATTCGGAAAAAGGGCAAAATTATCGCTAAATCTGCATGTCTAATTTTCTCTTATGCGCTGGTCATCAGGTGGACTAACCAGTAACGACCTTCCTTATGGTAATGTAACGTCTTCACACTGCAGTATTTAAGGACAGATAACTCTGTCATTATATTTACAACGTTGCATACAAGGTTTAAGGGATGTCCTTACCTTATTAAGTAGCTCGAACAGATCTAAGTTTGCTTTCTTTCACGACACGTTAGTATCTTT
The DNA here is from genome assembly GCA_016801955.1 of Conus betulinus. Classification (NCBI taxonomy): domain Eukaryota; kingdom Metazoa; phylum Mollusca; class Gastropoda; order Neogastropoda; family Conidae; genus Conus; species Conus betulinus. Next base: position 224,989 of record JADBJO010000486.1, read on the forward strand.
GTGGCACACGATGCCTAGACGGACTTTTTTTTTTTTTTTTTTTTTTTTTTTTTTCCAATGTGTATGTTCACCCCCACAGAATTATGCCGAGAAGATAATACTAATGGGCACTGCCATACAATTCAGTAAAGTGTCATCAGTAGATATAGGAATAAACAAACAGATAAAATGGCCGATTTCTCATGTTCATGCTCAAGCAAAATTTGCCTGTATGACTTATTCTCAAAACAGATCCTCATTTTGATTTACTGTCCTGGCACTAGCCGGACCATCTTCTAAACTTTAAAACATTCTGCCTTGATATCAAGCAGAATATATTCTGCTTGGTTCTTCTGTCTTTAAAAGTGTTTTTTTTTTTTTTTTTTTTAAGTACATACACGTTCAAAACAAAAAAATTAATCCTTATTTTAAAGAATTTGTTCTGTAAATATGTAAAAGGAAAACAATTTTGGAGAACGCTTACCCCTTTTTTTTTTTTTTTTTTTTTTTTTTTTTTTTTTTTTTTTTTTTTTTCCCTTTTTTTTTTTTTTTTTTTTCACTATCATCACTCACAAGCTGAAAAACCACAGCATTCTGTTGCACATCTTTTAACCAACTCTTTGGCAACGGTTTAACATCCTTGTGTGCACGCACCATATTTGTAAAGAACGAACTGATGCGGCGGCAGAAACGTTAGATGTGAACATTTTTACAGAGAGAGAGAGAGAGAGAGAGAGAGAGAGAGAGAGAGTTGATCCTGGCCCAAGAACTACACACCGCAAAGATGACATTTTGACGGCGCCCTGCGATCTTTGAGTGGCAAGAAGCGCCAATAACGAGGGAGAAGTCAGACCGACAGCACATTTCGCTTCCCTCTACAGTCTGTGTCAAAATCACATGTACAAAGGTAAGAACCGTGTTCACGTAATTCTTCGCAGCTCTACACACTGACTTGTCTGTTTGCTCCCAAACGCGCAGCTAAACAAACCACCGGTAATCTCAATGCTCTTGCTCACAGTTCTTTGTTGCTGTAGCTTTTTTTTTTTTCTTTTTCATTTCCAAGGATAAACTTTCCGTTTCTGATGGCTGGTTACCCAAGGCTGGTAGGAACATGACGATCCCACACAGCGTGGCTACCACACGCAGGACACTGACGCATGCTCGATGAACCGCGCAGACCATCAGAGAAGACAGTGGGGGTAGCCGACGACTGCCTTGGTCTTTAGCAACGCCAGACTAAACCCCCCAGGCCTGGTTAAAACACCTCCACTCCCTCATTACCTCTCTAATCCTGTGCCTCCAAAACGCCGGCCAACAACCAGGCATGCTGAGATTGAAATGAATACTGATTCCAAGCAGTGGTCGGTGTGATCGTGTTGACGGCTACCAAAATGAAACTAAGGTGTAAACAAACAAACCAAAGCAAAATCAATTTATTGCGGAAACGAAAACAAATGCTGCCTTCAGGGCGCAGAAAAGATAAGTGTCGCACAAATGCAACAGCCAGGTGTTCGTAAGAAATCTAGAGGCAAAGGACACAGGCGATTGTGTGATCCGAAAGAGAAAGAGGGAGAGAGCGGAGGACAAGAAAAAAAAAGCGAGAGGGCGGGGGGGGGGGGGGGGTGGGGGGGGGGGGAGAAGTCAAGGAACGAAGAAGTGTACCTATATACGAAAAACATACAAGGAAGGTAAAACAAAAGAAGTAAACCACATTCTTCTCGTTCCTAACAGTCAGAGACGGGATTTTGTTACTGTACAACAGTGACCTGCAGATTAAACCGGCAGGGAGGAGGGCGGAGGGAGAGGAAGGAGAAGGGGGTGGGAGGGAAGGAGGAGGGATTTCAGTCCCACAGCACTCTCTTCACATAAGCTCCCCGCTTCTTCCCCCCAGAGGATCGGATAGACTGTGGCAATGGAAGGTAACACCGTAGTAAAAGGCTGGAGGAGGTGTAATCGCGGATTGCGGGTAATTGGCGGCCACCTGATAGGCCAGGCCTGAGGAGTGGAAAAGGCCTCTGATACTCCCTCCCTCTCATTAAGCAGAGAAGCCAGCAGATTGGGGAACCTTGTGGTTACTGCTGTCTGCTTACCTTTAGTTCTCTCTCTCTCTCTCTCTCTCTCTCTCTCTGCACACGAGAGAGCAACTGAAGTGCACAGCTGTTTTCCCTTCCCTCAACCCCCCTTCTCCTTCCTTTTTCTTAGGCTCTCTCTGATACACAGTTGTCAATAACTGCTCTTGTTAACAAACTAAGGACCTACTACACGGACATTCTCACTCATACCAATATCCCAGCAGATTTCTAAACGTATTTGGTTGTTCTCAACTTGGTATCCATGGTTTTACCTGAACGCAAAAGCACACTGGTCAAAGCTACAATCTTATCAGCGCCATTATTTTAGCATGGGACATAAGCTGTTTCTATTGCCATATTTCTTTGAATTCCTCGAATTTGGCAAGCACGTCGAGTCATATTTTAGGGCAGTAAATATCACTGGTAGAATTACAAAAACAAAAACAACAACAACAAAAGTTTAAAGTTCCAACAGCCTATTAGCCGTACGATTAGTGAACTGTCAGATGATCACTGTGCGCAGGACACGACAAGATAGAAGAAGACGAGGCCCCCCTCTCCTTCTCCTCAGCTGCCTTTAACCTTCCCTAAATTCCAGTCCAACATGACTTTAGATTGAAACTGAAAAGAAAAAGAAAATCTGAAGTAGATGCCAAGGTTGCATGCCAGACAGCTTGGCCCAGACTATCAGCTGGTGGGTGGTGAGGACACGTTGCCCCAAGACATGTGCGAGCGAGCCAGAGAGAGAGAGAGAGAGAGAGAGAGAGAGAGAGAGAGAGAGAGAGAGAGAGAGAGAAGAAGAAGAAGAAGAAGAAGAAAGAAGAAGAAGAAGAAGAGAAGAAGAAGAAGAAGAAAGAAACAGCAAAAGCAACAGCAATAACAACTGGTTTAATGTTTAGTCACTTGGCGCGAAGAATACTTCGGGAGGATGTGCATTCACAAGAACGTTTGCAAAGAAATCCAAACATTTCCAACATTTGGAAAAAAAAAAAAAAAACCCACGGTTATTTCACAATTACTCACATACAGACAAAGACACAGACACAGACAAACAGACAAGCACGCACGAACGCTCGCGTGTGCGTGAACACACAGATTGTGACAGAACAACAACAACAAAAACTCTCTCTCTCTCTCTCCCACTCTCTCTCTCTCTCTCCCTCTCCCTTTTCAAAGAGCCAAATTTGTAAGCATGATGGCTAGTCAGGATGGTCCGACAATAAGAAAACTTGCATGGTTTTTTTTTTTTTTTAAAGCATTAGATTACGAGAGCGCAAACTCACTGTTGTAACTATTTGAGATAGTGTAATTTGACACATCCTTCTCTTAATTTGTATGAAAGTCTGTATACGTACACTTTTCCCCCGCATTGATTGATGTTTCTGTACTCCATGAAAATGGGCAGAGGCCTAAACTCATTAAACTATTTCATTTCTCTCTCCCTCTCTCTCTCTCTCAAGAAATCCTAACTGATACTGTATGAAGATTGCATGGTGAGTAATACACAAAGATGTATACAAATTGTATCCATTTTTTTTACACAAGTATTTTGAGCTTCTAAACACTTATTATGTACTCAAAACACAGCAGGTAACTGATTTGGCGTCTTCTTGTGAGGGTGTCTCTCAATGTGAAATCCATTCCATCGGCCTACTAATTTGTATGAAACTTTTCTGAAAAATACAGTCCTGAAATGATACAAACGCCCTCTCTGCTTTCAGGCTATCCTTACTGACATGTGACAGTAAATGTGATGCACATATTATATAGCTATCCACAGCTTTTTAAAGGCTAAGGGCAGGCTGCATACAAACCGTAACTGTGCCGTGTGCATGTGACGAGAGACTTATCATAACTGGGAATGGCTTTGTCTCAAACAAGAATCGAGTATGATTCCAATAAGTAACAAACAAAACCCCAAACGAATACATATACTGGATTTAGTCAAATAATGACGTGAAATCAATGAATCATTTAAAAAAAAATTCTTTTCCATCCTCTTTTTCGTGGGAGTATTGATGAACAAAATGCATCTAGTCCTATATGAACTCGATGTTTCTTGGTCTTCTTTTATGAGCTGAACCTCGGAACAAGACGTAGTTCAGTATCGTCATTGCTCGATGTGTTGCATTGTTTAAAAAAAAAAAAAAAAAAAAAAAAAAAAGGTGTGTGTGTGTGTGTGTGTGTGTGTGTGTGTGTGTGTGTGTGTGTGTTATGGTTAGTGTTTACTGCCATTTTGACTTATCGTCACAAGGGAAGACTCTGAAGAGCAGATGACGGGCTCTCCGGTCTGCATCTGCTCCTCCACCGCCTACGGCTGGAACAGAAAAACAGGCGTCCCGCAGAGCACCAGTTACACCACAAGTAGCGACCAGAGGCAGGCGATTGCAACAACGCCTACGGCTAAAACGAAGACAGAAGCACCCCAGGAACGCCACGCGTAAATACTGGAGACTGGCTGTGGCAGTAACAACACTGCTAAACGGATACAAATTTTTCCCATGAATATGCCCCTTTCGGATAAATCGAAGTTTCTTGTAAAAAGATCTCCGTCGAGGTGGCAAACGAACCCATTACCAGCGAACCATGTTCTTAACAGACGTGACCGAGATAAGGTGTGGAAATGAGCTAGTCGACAGTGGTTCCAAAGACTCGGTCACACCAAAGATCGTACTATCTTTGGTCACACTGTCAGAGACTTGAAGTCTCATGAGACTCAGTATTGTTTGCAGCAGCTATCTACACACAAAGAAACAGATCCCACACTTCCGTCTTCCACGGTCTCGTAGCAATACAGTCAAGTAAAAAGATCTCTGCGTCTCTGTTTACATGATTCGCACTGTATGCACTGCACATGTCACAGAACGTCCACTTGTCAAAATAATGATTTGTCCTTCTCATACAGAAGGCACAACTGACAATCATGGCATACAAGCCGAATCCTCCGACACGTAGCGTCTCTCTCCGTTTGCCTGATGGTCTAAAGAAGGTATATAACTGTCTCTGAAGAGAGAACAGCATCGTCTGCTCCATCAACAACCAGCTACTTACTGAGCTCAACGAGGGGATCGCAACATTTTCAAAGATAGAATGACCAACAGATAACGTATGTACTGTAAACCTGTGTACGCACTGACAAAAACTATCCACGTAATTAGCGAAAAAAAAACGAGCTATCTATGACAAGTCCATGATTATGAAAAGACTTGCAGTCCGTCCGAATAATTTTAAATGCGTCAGTTCTGAACTATATCATACACAGACAATTGTGTTGATGTTTTAAGCAGCGTTGTAAGATTTTCAGATAAGAACCTCTCCACCTTGGTAAATGCGGAAGATCTGATTCAGTAAAGAAACTGTCATGCTATCATGCTCTCTCTCTCTCTCTCTCTCTCTCTCTCTCTCTCTCTCTCTCTAGCACACTTTTGTGAATCTATATGCACACTTTGTGAATACGATAAATCCGCTAACATCTGTTCATGTTGTATTCAATGCTCTGGTTTATTTGATAGAATTTTGTTCTCGTAGATTGTGTGACACAGACGGCAAATTCTAAAAATCGAAGCTCCAGGTATTTCCGAAACACTCGCTTATATTCTTACTCTATACACAAGTAAAAAAAAAAGAAAATTCTATAAGCATTTAAAGCAGCAAAAGTGATGTCTATCTGTAAATCAGGCGATCCAACCAATCCTTCAATTTACAGACCAAGCTCTATTTTACCTACTCTGTCAAAACCTTTCGAAGAGCAAATACACAAAAAAAAAAAAAAGAGAGAAGAACAGAGAAAAAAAACATCCTTGCACATTTTAAGAAAGCTGGTAACTTAAAAATGGCTCTGCAATATTTATGTAAACAAGATTGCCGGGTGCTCTCTTCGTAGACTTCGCCAAAGTTTTTGATGTAATTGGTCATGTACTTAAGAAAAAAAAAAAAAAAAAAAAGGTTAGGTTGTATGATCTATTGAACTACGCATTAGCACTCATGACATCATTTTTAAAGAAGAGAAATCACCTCGTTTTCAATAACTGTTTTATCTTCCCTTTTGCCTCTAAAAAACCTGCATTCCCAAAAGATTTGTCTCTGGATCTATTCTCTTTTCACTACATATACCTTTTTGTGACTTGTTTGCAGATGACACAACTATTCATGCTAACCATTCTAAAATAGGAGACAGTTTTTGTATACAAAAAAAAAAAAGAAAAGAAAAAGCAGTAATCAACTGACTGGTCCGAACAAAACCATATGACTTAGATCCCTATTAAAGCCATGTATTACATAATACAAAAGACAAAAACATTTTTCTGCTCTTCTGTTCTCCAGGTACATTAATTGAAAAATGGTTGAAGAATTACATTCCCATAAAGTTCTAGGAATAGCTGTTGACAGTAACTTATCGTGGTCTGATCACGTAGGAAGTTTGTGTGCACCGATTAAAAAAAAGACATATATGGGATCCAGCAAGTGAACATATTCTGAAGCTATTACTTAAGTCTTCACAGACAAGCTCTTAAGCTAGTTCTGTTGAAACTTTCAAAATTATGCGACTCGGCCACATCAGGTATTTTCCAAATGAAACTGAAACTAAAATACAGTACAGTAATTTTTATGTTCAAAATTATCGCATCATATGCTCCTCCATCTCTTGTAGATACTTTTCAGTTTATTGAGAATCGCCAAGCTCATAAAATTATGTTATCTCTTCCCAGAATAGATTTCTTGAAATCGAATCTTCGGTTCTCTGTTGGTTCACTCTTGAATCAAATTTCTTCCACCTTTAATGTACCTGTCACTTCGAGTAATCTAAAAGATCGTATCATTCACATTTAAGGAAGGACTTTACCTGTCGACAATAACATGATATCCTAAATTATCGTTCAGACACTCTCTCTCTCTCTCTCTCTCTCTCTCTCTCTCTCCTCTCTCTCTCTCTCCCATCATTCTGGAACAGTATTTCAGCATATCGTCTATCTGTACAGACTGGTCTATGTCATTTATAATGGTATAATTGTGCATTATTTTGATAATTGTAATGTCACTATGTGTGTAATCCTTTCTTTACCACTCTTCTTCTCTCTATTTTTCTTAAATCTCTCTCTCTCTCTCTCTCTCTCTCTCTCTCTCTCTCTCTCTCTCTCTCTCTCTCTCTCTCTCTCTCTCTCTTCCCACAACTTTCTCGCCAGTGTGTGTGTGTGTGTGTGTGTGTGTGTGTGTGTGTAATAATATAATAATAATAATAATTTTAATCAGTCTTTTCTGGCCAATTGGCCTATACAGACGGGAGAAATGGTAATTCAAAATTGTATGCATGGTGAGTAGCAAAACATTTCAAATCAAGATGTAGTTTGGCATCTCAGTTTCAGAGCTCCACAAATATAGGTCGCAACTCTAAAGGCTAATTTTCCACTGAGATATGTGAATAGCAATTGTACTTTTAGAGTTGATGGGAAGCGGTAGTAATACAGTGGGATATGTCGTTTACGGAGTGCAGCATAAATTGGATTTGACAAACATTTGCCATAACGTGGGATTCCATTTAGTGGGAGTCGATTTGATTTAACCAGACAAAGAACACGACGGTGCTCGTGATTTTCTAACTGGCTTATGTAGGTAGCCCTTAAGATTTCTGGTTGGTATAGGATGTAGTCTCCTTCTGTTACAACTGATTCATGCCAGCACTGACGGAAATTATCCTCTAATCTTCTTTGAATACTTTAAGAAAGTAGCTTGGATTTCCAACATCTTGCATCATCACCCATACATAGCCAAATCCAAATTTACACAAAATGGTTCTAACTCGAGTAGCCCAGTTCTGTCTGCCATTGTTATCATGCATAACAACATATTGTAACATTGACGAGGATAGCGGTCATGTGATAATACAAGAAGTCTGCACCAGTACCTAATAAGCTGTACATAGGCATCAATATATAAAGGAAATCTACCACACACACTCACCCAAAGCAACATATTTTTTTTACATCTCTCCCACACTCAAAACCATTTTACATATTTTCGTTTGCACCTTTTCAATTTCTTCGAAGTGTTGGAAACCCCAAATTTCTGAGCCATATAAACAAATTGGCTTGATTTTCACATCAAAAATCTTAAAAACAGTATGAACTGGCATGTTTTTCAGTTTGAAATATAACTTCTTAATTCCTGCAAGCGCTCTAAGTGCCTTCCCAGAAAGATTACTTACACATTTTGACCAGTTCAAAGTAGCAGAAAATATCACTCCCAAATAGTTGTACATGGGTTCCACTTTGATTTGTTTACCAGCATAGAACCATACCTCAGATCTTTTCAGAAAACCACCGTTCTTAAAGACAACTACTTTCGTTTTTTTTCCATATTCACCTTTAGTCCAAATTTCCGACAGAAAAGATCCAAACAGTCAATTTTCTTCTGAGGTCAGTCACAGAGTCAGAAACCAGGCAATATCATCTGCATACATCAATAAAAGAATGCCAGTTTCATCTGAAAACACATCAATCCCCCTTGTGTTACCAGTAACTAGTGTATTTTGCAGTTCAGATATAAACAGTGAAAACAGCAAAGGGCTGAGAATGCAGCCTTGCCTTACCCCTGACAAACACTCAAATACTCTGTAATGCTATATTTCCGAATCTAACTGCCGCCATAACTTGCTTGTACATATTTGTGAGTGTTTGAAACATCTTTCCATGGATTCCTTTCTGAAGTAGAATATACAACAGATTTGCTCTATCAATACTATCAAACGCCTTGGAAAAATCAACGAAAAGAGAGTGTAGAAGCGGCCGCTCTTTTTAGTAAGATATTTCTGAATTAATGATTGCAGAGAGAATATATTGTCAGTTGTACTGTATCCCTTTCTAAAACCTGCTTGAGCTTCTGGTATATTACTTGTCTTTTCACAAAAAGCATATAACCTCTTATTCAAAATGCTGCTATACAATTTTCCAGTAACATTTAATAGTGAAATTCCTCTATAGTTTCCGGCATTTTTGTGGTCACCTTCTTGTGCAGCAGTGAAAAATCAAACCCTTTGTCCAACTTTCTGGATAATGCCCACTGTCAAAGACTCTATTGAACAAAACATGTAAAAACTTTACCAGAACATTGTTTAAAACATGGAACACATCAGGCCGTACACCATCAGGTCCAGGAGCCTTACCTTTCTTCATAGCCTTTATTGCCTGGCGGATTTCATCTTCTGTGATCGGCTTATCAAGATCATCCTGTGCAGCCTGACACTGGTCACAGTCATCAGGAGTATGGCTTTCTAAACCTGATTAACTTCATTCCGAAAATCAGAGTCAACAACTGTGTTATCAGGGTTCAAAAGGTCACGAAAATAATGAAACCATGTGCATGCATCAATTACGTTTGCGCGGGTTGCTTTAGCACCTGTGAGAAATCTAACTTTTTGCCAAAATGACCTCGAGTTTTTTTTCAGAGCAAACATCATTTAACTCCTTCAAGATTTCATTGTTCTTTTTTTTCTTGCTTTTGTTTGCATAAGGTTTTGAATTCTTTTTTCAAGTAAATAAAATGGTCCAAATCTTCTTGTTTGTTGGAGGATCGCCACAGTCTCAGCTGCCTATACTTTTCAGCTTTTGCTTGTTCGCAATCTTCGTCCCACCACGAGGGTTGTGTTCGTGAATTTTGTTTGAGTTGGTTTTGCTTGCCCTTTTCAGCTGCTCGCTGAAGTAAATCAACAAGATAATCTGACCCTGCATCAGTGCTTTTTTCCATAGCAGAAAGAAAGTGTTCATATTCTACATGCTGATTTTTTGTCGTATATATTCAAAAGAAGAATCGGTCCAAAAGAAAGTAGACAATTCCTGTGTGTGAATTTCTTCAGTGTCATTTAGGTCATTATCCTTAGCCCCACCGGTACCGGAAAATATAGTTACAATTGGAAAGTGGTCTGATTCCGACCTGTCTAAAACCTTGAAATCAGCTAACAAATCAAA
>JADBJO010000486.1:240000-255000 GCA_016801955.1 Conus betulinus
TTCAGAAAGGAGCCATCTGGTCAGGTATGCAAATGCCACACACATAGGGAAAAGTAAAACCGGTGCACACGGTGAATTCTCTCCATATGGTATCGCCAAAATCAAATCGCTACGGTTCATCTCAAGTGCAGTTGAAGTCTTGAAAATGAGCTCGTGCGACCGCAGCTTTATCTTCAATTAAAAAAAGAAATTAGAGGAACTAGACATTGCTACCTCGCACTATCTCACTAGTCTTGCTCAAAGACTGGTTTGAAAAAAGTGCAGATTTTCAAACGGCTATACATTTAACACTTTTTTTGTACTTTTCTCCGCTCATTTCTGCATTTTATGATGTCAGATCGTCAGCATTCGGAAGGCATAACTAAATCAGGTGAAGAAGGAGGGAAAAAAAAACAGAACCATTACACATTGCTATCAAAATAATCTGTTGCTATAGCCTATCATTTCGAGAGGCGCCTCCTGCACATCCCAAATACAACCTAGAAGACACATACCATTTGCTGAGACGACGAGAATAGGTCAAGATCTTCCGCCTGAGGACTGGACACAATCGCCTGCTCCACCACATGCACACAAACTTTGGCATTGGACAGAGTGGAGAGTGCCCTTGTGGTGAGGGACCAATAACAACCGACCACATCCTTCAAGTCTGTACGATGTATGCAGCATCCAGGAGAAAGTACTGGCCAACACCGACAGCAGTGGAACCAAGCTGTACGGCACCCTGGAGGAAGTGCGACGGACGGCAGCCTTCATCGAGGACACTAGGCTGCTCATCTAACGGGATGGCGAACAAGGAAGAAGAAGAAGAAGAAGAAGAAGAAGAAGAAGAAGAAGAAGAGAGGCCCATTTTCTTGCTGTGAATTAATGACATATTACCGCCTTTTGTTTCTTTCTCTCTCACTTATTATCAAAAATATATTGCATGCATGCAATGTTCGATGATTCGCGCATCCCCATACTCTACAAATCAAAGGAAAAGGTGAGGTAGATGAGGGTGCATTTTTGCTTCTTGCTTTCCCGTTCTGTAATAGATACGCGTGCACAGACTGAATTAACACTGATTTAATGCGGTGCAGGCATATATGTCCAAAGCGGATTAAAACAAAAGACCAATTCAAATGTATTATTAACCCAAATGACCTCGTAGGGTGATTCCTATCCACCCTCCGCTCTCTCTTCACACATGACGTGTGTGTGTGTGTGTGTGTGTGTGTGTGTGTGTGTGTGTGTGTGTGTGTGTGTGTGTGTGTGTGTGAGTGTGTGTGTGAGTGTGCGTGCGTGCGTGCGTACGTGCGTGCGTGCGTGCGTGCGTGTGTGTGCGTGGGTTTGTGTGTGTGTGTGTGTGTGTGTGTGTGTGTGTGTGTGTGTGTGTGTGTGTGTGTGTGTATGTGAGCGTGGGTATGTGTGTGTGTGTGTGTGTGTGTGTGTGTGTGTGTGTGTGTGTGCGTGCGCGCGCGCGCGCGCGCGCATGCACGTGTGTGAGGAGGGGGGGGGGTGTTCCCAACCTCCTTTGATCACTTGGATCCCTGTATGAACTATTCATAACTTACTTCAGATCCCTGTATGAACTATTCACAATCTTACCTCAGATGTCGATTTTGAAAGCTTCTGTTCTGAAAAATTAACAATTTAATGTCCCGAGGTCATGTTTTCTATCCCTGCCGTATGCAGCAGTCAGCTCAAGATTGCCAAAAGTGTTTAAAGTGGAATCGTAATTTGACGAACTTCGCAAATCTCGTTCAAAGTTGGTTTTGACATACTTAGCGGCCTCGTTTCTGGTTGGTTTTGACACATTTCCGGAAAAAACAGCATTTCTGGTTGATTTTTTTTTTTTTTCTGTCCAACCTCTGCGCCACCTCAGAGGCAGTGCACCCACGCCGCTCATTCCGACACCCCGTCCACAGCCACAGCCCGGTCGGCCCCGCCGCAGCCCCCGGCACCGGCAATCCACAGGGAGCAGTCAATGTCAAGTCGTCAAGAGGCAACCCACCGGAGGAGACACTGCACTGCTGCCGAGTCACTTGTGGTGTTCAGTGGCGCCTGTTCTGATCTAACATACGCAGGACACCACCTACTAAGCCCCCTACTGACGACAATAATTGCTTAGTCGCGGCGGAGCCGGCGTGAGTGAGCTCTCCCTCCGGAGGGCGCCACCACACGTCCGTCCAACGACAGCCCCCATGGACTCGCCGATACCGGTGACCCCGACGGAACCAAACCAAGGCCACAGACGTGGAGAGGACATCGAAACTGAGGTCACCATGAGAGCAGGGCATGAAGGGCCACAGAATTTGAGACTTTTTTTTTTTTTTTTTTTTTTTTTTTTAATGCTGATCGATGAGAATGAGGATGATGAAGATGATGCTACTACGGATTTCCATTTCGGTCTGAGACCACATGACAGGGCTGTACTCTACGCTTCCTTTCATAATATATCCCGGCGTCAACCAGGCCCGAGAGAGATACAGACACCTGCAGTGTTGGTCAGGAAATTTGAGCAACACTCTCAGAAACGCATCTATTTAGTGGATGAAACTCGACTGTGTGGTCCCAGTCTTCCCAACTGAGTCCGCAGCAACTCAACTCTGGGTAGGAGCCGGTCGGGGCAGAAAAAAAACCCACATGACTTCTGATGGGATTCGAACCCACGACCTCCCAGCCGGGAGTCCGCGACGCTAACCACTTCGCCACGGCGGCTGGTCATTTCTGGTTGATTTGACATACTTTTTGCAAACATCTGTTTCTTCCGGGAAAGTGTCATGTGCGTGGATCATATGTGCTACACACTGCAAAAGGCACAGAAATCAAAGTGTGATTAGTGTCATTATAGAAGTGGCACTGCGACCACATTACAATAGCTGCACTCCACTTCCTCGAGCAACGGCAGTAAATGAAGCTAAGATTAAGAAACTTGCCATGACCACCAAATATGCATGTGCGGACAAAAAATTATAGCAATCATCCCTTTCCTCGTCAAATCAAGTCTAAGAATTCTACGGGCACTCATGGCTTATTTCGTTGTGACCTCGCATTCAAGTTCCAGACCATGACCACGGTATGCCTACGTTTTCGATGGTGTGGCTGTGTGTGATGGAGGAGAAATAAATAGCAGAGTGTGAGTGATGATGACACCAAGGGGCACAACAAACACGATAGCAAGGAAAACAAACAAACAAAAAAACCGGCTTAAGCGCCTGCCGTGTTCTGTTTTCAAGATCTTGAAAATTAGGAACCTGACCATGTGCAACAGATCTGCCCACTCTTGAAAACAAAAATTCTATAAGATAACCTCTGGATCGGAGCCCTATTACAGCATGCCAAGCCAGCCCTTTCCTTGAAGACAAGATCCAGGGGTTACAAATAATTTATGTGTGATTCCCAGCTGGATTGAAATTCCGACACCGTCATCAAGAATTATCACCAAAGACCACTTCCACTGGCGTCACCTGTTAAAGCAAACATCTTTTAGCCTAAGACAACTCGGCTGATAGAGAATCAAAAGTGTGTGGTGGGGTGGGGGGTCGGAAGTGGTGTGTGTGTGTGGGGTGGGGGTAGGGTGGTGTGATGGGGGGTGGCAACTACAAACACGTGTGTGGTGTGTGGGGGGGGGGGGGGGGGGGGGGGGGCCTGCCGTGTTTCTGTTTCCAAGATCTTGAAAATTAGGAAACCTGCCCATGTCTTTGGGGGTGCCCACTGGGGGGGGGGGGGGTGGGGGGTGGGGGGGGGGGGGGGGGTGGTGTGGTGTGGTGGGGGGTCGGGGCAATGGGGGGGGGGGGTGTCTCCTATAAGCAAATGAAAATGTGTCTCCTCTAGAACAATTCTCTTGTTAACCGAGGCGCAACGCTAGCTCACTACCAGTTGTCACGATCACACTGGAGCCAAACTGCATACTGCAGCCTCTCACTCTGTCGAGCTCATTTTACACCTGCCCTCCTAGCCCTTCCAGAATTCAGTGACGGTGAACTTGTGTTGCCTTATTGGGGTAGTGAGGCACTGTTCACATACTGGATGGCATTCTCCACTGGGATTAAAGCTAAACTGACAATTGCTGTATTTAAGTTGTTATTAAAGCTCTTGTTTCAATCAGAAGCTTTACAGTCTTCCAAGGTTTAAAGCATTTGAAATACTGACATTATTAACAATTCTGAAAAATTGAATACAGGTTTATCCTTCTTTTTCTTTTTCTTTTCTTTTTTTTTTAAAAAGTATTTTACTAATGTGCGCGCACACAAACACACGCAAACACACACCTTCGCTGGCTGTTTGGGGAGACTAAAATACTTTTATGTTTGTTTCTTGTGTGCTCCTGATGGTAATACCACAGAATATAAGTGGCGTATCTCCATGTGATTCCAAGGATGGATGGACACAGTCAGTCTTATTTCGCTGGTGAGTCCTAATGAGGGCGCAAAAGTCGACTCCGAATAAGCGACCTAAATGGTTCTGCTTTCAAGACAGACTGCTCTGGTTCCCGTACTCTGCTAGTGAAGGATTCAATATTCGCTTTTTCTACATACTCTCTTTTTTCGAGTCCATTTCTTCCCTATCTCCCACAATCTTCTTGTTTTCCTTTCAATGAACCTTCGTTAAGTTAGGGTCTAAATGATGGACGAACTGTTAACTTGCACTTGTTTTACGCCAGAACTTATTTGCTCTGCGGACATTTATACGTACGTATACACATACAAACATACATATCACACAAACATACACAAATACACACATACACACATGCACGCGCTCACTCACACACACACACACGCTCGCGCGCATACATGCACGCACGCACGCGCGCGCGCGCGCGCACACACACACACACACACACACACACACACACATGCGCGCACGCATATACCCGCGAGCGCGCGCCGACACACGCCAGAAAACAGTATCTTGCTCCGCAGTGCTACGTCTGCGTGCAGATTAAAAGGAAAAAAAAGGTAATACCAGACGTTTGCAGAGTGCTTAATAAATCAAGCATTACATTCGCCGAGAAAAGATAGCAACGTGTCTATCCCATTGAAAAACCGGGCACCGATAACAAATTTTCTATCGCTTTGAAGAATGAGATAGGCCTACAAAGAACGGAAGCAGGCGTTGATCCATTTTACAGGTTGAACAAGAGCCAATGAAAATGCAACATCGCGCTGTCTGTCGTAATTGCTGACAAGGTAGCTGACAGATCTATGTTTTGAAAGTTACTGTCTTGGTGCGTAATTACTTGACCGAAAATAACAGAAAGACAGAAGATAGGGACAGACGGGCACAGAGAGATTCCTGGCATACAGGCCATTAGAGGAAGGTAATGAAGCAGAATGAATATAAGAGAGAGAGAGAGACAGACAGACAGACAGACAGGCAGACAGAAGACAGAAAAACAGAGAGAAGGGGGTGTCGGGGAGAGGGAGGCAGACTGACAGACAGACATTAGAAACTAATCAGAGAGAGAGAGAGAGGCAGACAGACAAAACGATAAACATCTGTCGTTAATGACGGAGGTTTGGCGGGGGCAACAGAGAATGAAAGAGAGAGACGGAAACACAAAGAGAGAGGGAGTGAGAGATAGAGAGAGAGAGAGAGAGAGAGAGAGGGGGGGGGGTTCAGGGGGGGGAAGGGAGGGTGGGAGAGGATTGACGGGATGGTACACACATATTTGTTTTGATTGCTGGAGTTTCGACAGGTGTGTGTGTGTGTGTGTGTGTGTGTGTGTGTGTGTGTGTGTGTGTGTGTGTGTGTGTGTGTGTGAGAGAGAGAGAGAGAGAGAGAGAGAGAGAGAGAGAGAGAGAGAAACACAAAGAATCTGGCACTGAGGTGGCAGATTACTGGTTATGAATGACATCAGGAGAGCATATCAATCCGAAATCGGTGGCTGTAATCTGATCAGAGACGTAATTTGACTGTGAAGTGTTCTACGCAACTAATTACAGACCACAGTTAGGAAAAAAAAAAAAAAAAAAAAAAAAAAAAAAAACTGCTGGCCGATCTAGACTACGAACAAAATCCACAGTAAAAGTACTTTGGTCGTCAAGACTACAAATTAGAGAGTACAACGACTCTGATCGAAATTGTAGGAGATCAAAGCCACAGACTGGAAAATACATTAGATCTAAGTGTACTTCGATCGAGACAGCGAAGTAATCAAGACTACACAATGAGGGATTTCCATTTGCGCAATTTGATGAAAACTGCAAGGCAATCAAAAAACACGGGCTGACCACAATACGTGTTGTTTTTTGTTTGTTTGTTTGTTTTTATCGGAACTGCACCGTGATCCAGACTCCAAATCCGAGACTGCGCAACAATAAATTTAGCCTGCTTTAAACACTGTAAGGAATCAAAGACAGAAATCGAAGACCCAAAAGAACATGTATTTTTTAAATTTGTTACCAGCAGCAATGGGGCCTATATTGTTGTTATGAAGAGAAGGCGAAGAAAGAGAGATGAACCGGACGGGTAAAAAAAAAAAATGTTCTTACATCCCTCACCTCACCTCCGAATGTTATTGTCCTGTTCACTGCACCAAATGAGTTCTCTCTCTTGTCGCTGGGCCCTCGCCAACGGCGCCAGAATGTTGTGATGGTGGTTTGGAAATGAGGAAGGAAGGGAGAGGAAAGGGTAGAAGGGAAGGTGAAAGTGTGAGAAGGTGGGATGGGGGATGAGTGAGGAACGAGTTTGAAAGAGATGGTTTCGGGGAGGGAGAAGAGGTTAAATTCGATGGCGTTTGGAGTAAGGCCAAGGTCCTAGACATTGTTGGTTTTTGCCAGAAGATCGGATGCAGTACTTCAGAAGATCTCTTAGGAGTGAAGAGAGAAGAGAAGGACAAAAAATATACGATAAACGAGAAAGAGAAAGAGAGAGAGAGAGAGGGGGGGGGGGGGGGGAGGAGGGGGGGGTCGCAAGTCCTTTTTATTTTTGTTTCTTTTGTTCTAAATTTTTTTTTTAAAATGAGAAACATGAACGGATACAGCGCATTTTGTTATACCCTCCCCCTCCCCCCCCCCCCCCCCCTCTCTCTCTCTCTCTCTCTTCATCCCCTCTCTTTGAGAAACACACGAAGAGGCACGGGCAAGTACACACACACACACACACACACACACACACACACACACACACACACACACACACAGATGGAGAGAGAGAGCGGGGGTGAAGGTGGGGGTAGCAAAGTTATTGCTGAAGGACATTTTGTCTCCAAACAGAACGGAATCGGAGCAAGAATTTATAATCACGAGGGGAGAAAAGAAGGAAAAGATGGGAGAGGGATTGGGGGGCGGGGGGTAGGAGCGGCGGCGGCGCAAGGGCAAGAAGAAAAAGAAGCAAAGCATTCCTTTGTAATTTGGTGATAGTCGAGAGGAGGTGACGAGGCGCAGAATAAATGAAGACATTATTAGATGATATGAATGAACAGCCATTTATTGCGGTTCAAATCTTGCTGGCGCCTACACATGATAATTCACATTTTCATGGCCCATGGATACTATCGTTCGTGGAGTGTCAGTGCAGAAAGGTTAGGCAGGTCCTCTACCCTCCACCCCTGTCCCGCTCTCTCATCTCCCTTCTTCACTTTATTCCCTTAGAACGGTTTCTCCTGTCTACCATATTAGCTGAAAGGAGTGTGGAGGCGGAACTGAATTTTAATCTAACTTGACCATATGAAGGAAAAGCATAAAGCATAAATGAGACAAAAAGACAACATGTGACAGCACTGGCGAGTAGCGTTTTGTGATATTGAATACAACCAGAAGAATAATATCGTAAGATTTAAATGTGCCATGAAGTCAAATGGGAAGGCGAGAGTCAAATTTCACGGATGCGACTTCCAGTGTCGCTCTAATTTCCACATACTGTGGATGTCTAAATTTGTTTGGATCTAACTGGCACCAATATGCATGTCGTGAAAGGTTAGAAGCGACTTCCAGTGTCGCTCTAAGCCTTGATGTCTAAAGGATCTAACTGGCACCAATAATGCATGTCTAAAAGCAAAATCTAAAAGAAAATGAATTTCTATACTATCATGGTTGCCATCCTCATTAATCATAATGAAAGAGTGAATAATAAGCTCGACTCTGTGGCCCTTGTGACTTGTTCTCAAGGTGACCACATTTTCCATCGCCCCTCAAAGATCCGTATCTCATGGTGGGTTGGTATGAGATTTATTGATTTTGGCAGATTCATTGGTAATGGTCCCTAACTGCATTGAACTGAATAGTGTTTTATTGCATTGTGTGATACTGTAGTCGTTAACATTGCTTCTTCTGTCGTAAATGAATTCAACTTACGACATCCCCACAGTTATCTCTGTGAACAGCAATAATATCGCCATAAAGTATCATTTTTTGTGTAAATCGTCTTCCAGTTGCATGTATAGGCGAGTTACGAAAAAGTTTCTGCTCCTGTGTTTTCCAGGACACTTGAGTGGACGCAAGAGAGCGACTGAACTGAAGACCGGAGGTAGAAGACCGGAGGTAGCCGCTTCCGTGCTTGAATCATATTAGGCAGAGGAAAAGTGGACTCTGCTCATGATTTCGGGAGTCCATATCCCACAGAAAATTAACAACACAAACACTTCGCACAGTAAGTATACCTGATCCTGAAAATGAAACGCGACTTTCTACTTCAACAAAATTCACAGTCCACTCTCTCAAAAACATGCAAACAAACAAAACAACCCAGTTAATCCACTCATAGCATTTTAAAACCGAAACAAAAAGTCAGTGATGTAACATAACCAATGTAGGATAAAAGGTTGTAGAGACATAATTACAAAATTATGCTCAAAGAGAAAAGGACACTTTCGGAATCTGTCTGGACACTGATGCAGTTATGCGTGTTTTATATGTATATTACTTGATAAACAAACGCCACATGCAACAAATTCAATTTACAGAACTTCTGAAACAAAAGTTACGCACATCTATCTGAGAAAAGCAAAAGCTGCTTTACTGACCTATAAGCTGATCTATCTGTAATAATTACTCAGTATCCACACCCTTATAAGCTTACCCCGCTGAAAACAAAAGTCAAAACTCTATTTACAAGATAGACAGAATACGTTTCGTCATGAATATTCACAGATCCAGGAAATGATCCAGCGTTTCACTCCACCAAACAGCTCATGCAGTCGGTAATAACTATGTCAATCCTTATGATAAATTCAGTCTCCATGTGAACGTTTCATAAGAGCTTTGTCCATCGCATCATTTCAAACTTCATTAAATTAGCTGAGATCAGACAGGTGAATGGGTGACTCTCAGTTTGCATCACAAATCTCACGTCTTGAAGCTACACGAAATTCCTCTCACTGCACAGAATGTTAAAGCACCCATTTTGATGTTATGAATAAGTTCCGTTCGGGCGGGACAGAGATCACATCAGTTTGTTCTCAGTCCATAGAATTCGAAAAGGTCAGAAAGAAGCGGGATCGGTTGGCTGGTCAGAATATCTCTATTGGGTTGGTGCGTCTTCTCTGTGTCTCACGCCACTCTGGCAGATTCCCCTTCTTCTATAGATCGGTGAGAAGTGCAGAAACTGCAGAAAAGTTCGGGGTGAATTCTCGGTGGTATTCAGCTAAGTTTATGAAAGACTTGACTTGTTCCTTAATGGCGGCAGTTGCGATATCTTTGACACTCTTTACAATGCTTTTATGCCCTCATTTGTTGTCCTGACGCTAGCGGTCTATAAAATAAACATTGTTCGTGCCAGGCATCACCATCAGGCTGGCTTCATTTTGGTGGATGCTAGAATAACTTGTGCAGTGTTATCGGCGTACCAATATGTCATCCCATTTTCATGGCCTCCAGCATCCGTCTTTTTTTCTTCCCCCCTTGTTGTCCCATCTTCTTTGCCACCTCAGTGGGATTGTACACACGCCGCTCATTCTGACTCCTCGTCCACAGCCCGACCTGACTCGACCCGCATCGGCAATCCACAAGCAGCATAAGAGTCAAGTCGTCACGAAGCAACCCTCTTAAAGAGACACTGCACTACTGCCGAGTCATCCCCACCCTTCCCTTCCCAATATGATCAGAAGCTTTCACACCAACGTGAACGCAGTCCTTCTATATGGACCTCAGATACAGAAAATGACCAAAACCATCACGAATATGGTCAGGCGTTCATTAACAGATTCCCAGGTCACATCCTACCCTATCAGACGGTCTGAGAAAATCTCCATTTCCTACCTATGGGTACAAAAAAGAAACAAACCAGAATCCATTCTACCAAGAAGTGAGGAAAAGAAAATGGCGGTGGATGGAATAAACCCTACGTCAACCAGCTGACAACATCAAAACGCAGGCACTGAAATGGAACCCGTAGGGGCAGAGACAAGTTGGGAAGCTGAAGCAGACCTGGAGACGGTCGTTGAGAGTGAGGCCAAGGCTGCTGGACTGACGTAGGCGCAACTGATGGAAGAGCCCAGAACTGAGTCCGCTGACGAGGTGTCGTTGCGCCTCTATGCTCCTCTGGGGAGTCGCGGGAATAAGTAGAAAAGTTAAGCGTAATTCCGCTCAAATGCAGAGACGTGCTATAACCAATGATAATATGCAGGTGGTTCAAGCGACGGAATCAATGTCAAAAAGGAAATGTAATAATTTCTGAACTTTTGGGAAGCTTCTCAAAAATGACATATTTCCGTGTTCTGTACATATGTCAACAGATAATTTAATCCTTATGTGAAACAAATTTATCGTACTCCGAAAACAACGCGTGAACATATCCATTTCAAGAATCTAAATGATGTGTGTACCAGGAATAAACGATTTGTTTGTAATGCACTGTGTGTCCAATAAAAAGGATATTTGTTGCTGTGGAATTCTTTCGTACGTAGACTGTATACTGAATATAAGCTTCGATTTAATATTTCAACTTCCGATGATCATGTGAGGATGGAGTAAAACCCAGTGAAAACAACCGCGAGAGAGGGTTGAGCAGAAGAGAGAGAGAGAGAGAGAGAGAGAGAGAGAGAGAGAGAGAGAGAGAGAGAGAGAGAGATGCGAATGCGAATGCGAATGCGAATGCGAATTTTTATTCAGTTTAAGGCCACAGCCCCATACTGAAGGGGTATTCATACATGCAACATACAACATACCTAGTACATAACACATGAAATCATGAAAAAATGTAGACATATTACAAAAACGCAGAGTACATTAAGCCATTACAGTCCGAATTCTCTTATTTGCTTCGTAAATACACATAGCTAAATTCCAAGTGTGTTCTCATTCCTTGTTGACAGCAAGAGAATTAGCCTGAATTGCATGGGTGCAGTGTAATATTTGGGTTGAATAAATTTTATTCTAAGATCGCTCAGAGCAGGACAGCAAAACAAGAAATGTATTTCATCTTCTCTTGCTTCGTTTACAAGTCGACACATCAGTTCATGTTCAACTACATTTCTATACCTGAGGCGATGGCATGCAATATCAGACACGCCAAATCTAAATTTTGTCAGTGCACATTTGATAAATCTGTTCATTTTTATCCCAATGTAAGGTTCTAAGCTATGTGTCGATTTAAAGAGTTTATACTGAGCAAATCTATCACTATTATACATATGGTCATGCCAGTCCTGCCACCTGCAATCTATAATCCTCTGTTTAAAACAATTCAGAAATTCTGATATATTTTCTACACCTTGGTTATCCCAAAACAAAAACCATATCATATGAATTCAAACACTGTCGAACATGGGAAGCCCATGTGAGAGAGAGAGAGAGAGAGAGAGAGAGAGAGAGAGAGAATTCATTACTCGAATTGTTTCCTGTACTCTGCCCTTCAGCTGTTATTCAGTTGTAGTAAACGGATTAGTGGAAAACACGGATTGCATTGCGCAAATATAGGCAGATGCCACTTCAGATCACCACCTTGTCTTGGAAACTTTTATATCCAAGCTGATACCTCACAGAGAGAACAGGTGGGAAGGCCATCACACAAATTCAACGAACTGAAGTCTGACTGAAGAACGAAGGCAAATTCAGAATGTGCCAGCGCGAGTTGAAGAACAAGTTCAAAGCAATCTCTGAGCTAACAGAAGAAACGTTAGAAAGCTACGTACAGGAGGTTAAAAAAAAAAAAAAAAAAAAAAAAAAAAAAAAAAAAAACTGGTCACATGCTCAAATGTGCTGAAGGGGACATGGCTGACAGCAAGTACTATTTTTCCTGCAAGAAAACAACTAAAATAAAAGATCATTTAGACCCAGGAAGAACAAAAAACAAAACAATACTAAGAAACTGATCACTGAGTAAAGAAAGGTGTCAGAAACGACCTCACAATTTCATCGATGGACTTACGGAAGAAGCAGATACAACATGAGGTTTAAGAAAGAAAAACAAACAGAACAACAAGATCACAATCTGGTAAGAACAACAGTCCTACATAGCCAGTGAAAAACAAAAAAAAAAAAAAAAAAAAAAAAAAAAAAAAAAAAAACCCATCGCTGACGACGAGGCTGAACAGAGAGCAGGCTGGGTCGAATACTTTCCAAGAAACTGTGAAGAGACCTCTCCCACATGTACCTCCAAACATACTACCAGCATCCCATGTTGTTTATATTATTAACACCAACACTTCGACCAAGGTTGAAGTCATCAAAGCCATCGGTTTCTAAAGAAAGACAAAGCAGCAGGACCAGACACCGTTCCACCTGAAGCGCTTAAGGGCAATATTACATCAACTGAGATACTATGTCCATTCTTCAACAAAGTCTGCAAAAATGATGTGTCAGCGAACGGACAAATGGTATCTACTAAGAAAAAGGGATCTCTTCTCCTCCAAAACATAGAGAGAGGCAATGCTACTGTCAGTTCCTAGTCAAGATTCTGACAAGAATCATGCTTATTAAAACTGAAGAAAACAACTGATGAATGAGGTCGTGGAGAACACGCTCGTTTCCGACAAGAAAGATCGCAGCAACACTGCCAAATTTTATTGAGCTGTCATGCGAATGGCAGTCTCTCCTCTGAACACATTATCTGTGAACTTCCATGATGCCTTTGACAGTGCTGACAGGAAAGCCATCTGGAAGCTCATGCATCACTATACCTTTCCACCAGAATCTATCGCTATCGCCCAACAACTTACTGAAAACTCCATCAAGTCATACACAATGGAAAAACTAAGTGATGCGTTCTAGGTGAGGCACAGTCACCGGCTATCTTGGTGGTGGTGCACGGGATCATGAAGAACTCAACAAATGGCACGAACACACACACACACACACACACACACACACACACACACACACACACACCACACACACACACACAGAGGAGCATGCGCGTGCGTACACGCCCGCTCGCAAGCACACACACACACACACACACACACACACACACACACACACACACACACACACACACACATACGGAGAGAGAGAGAGGGATGGAGGGAGGGAGAGAGAGAGAGAGAGAGAGAGGGGGGGGGGGCATTTCTGCCCGGGTCAAAATGGGTAGGATAGAAGTAGGTAAAGCGTGACAATGTTATTCGTGTTGGGGAGCAAAACGACAAAAAGGCAAAGCGATGTTTTTCGAATATATGTAGCATGCTCGTACTCATGGATACATGAATACAAACATTCGGAGAGACAGACAGACAGACAGACAGACAGACACAGGAAGCGTTATTCCCAAGTAGCAGACGTGGTTCTGTGAACAAAATCTTTTGAAAGAAATACAGAAAGTGACATGCATGCTTTGACATCTGCAAACACTAGAGATAATTCAAAAGCATTCAGGCGGGCATGACACTTCTTTGGAATGAATGTCCTGTAAGATTCTGATACGCTAGACATATCAGAATAAAGTGTGGTTCAGATGCCTGTACATTTGGGCAAAATACACCCGAGATATATTCACACATATGTGAATAACTTAAACAGTGTGGTTTCAACGGAAGAAAGAACCCAACCAGAGAGAGAGAGAGAGAGAGAGAGAGAGAGAGAGAGAGAGAGAGAGAGAGAGAGAGGAGAGAGGGGAGGAGAGGGAGAGAGAGAGAGAGAGAGAGAGAGAGAGAGAGAGAGACAGAGACAGAGACAGACAGACAGACAGACAGACGGACAGGAAATGAAGTGGTCGTATGACATCCTCCTCAGACGAGACAAACAGCACAATTCTGAACCGAGTGGAGAGTATATACGGAAGAAAAGGACGATCTGAATGGCTGTCAAGACGTGACGGGATGAGTCATGAGAGAAGTGATCACTTTCGCCGCTGCTTCAACAGGCAAACATGGACAGAATTGGATCGATAAAACTCGCAATAACAATTTAAAACAAAAAAGAAAGAAAGAAAAAGAAAAACATAATCGAGCAAATGGAAGGAGAAGGAGGAGTCAAGCCATGCTGTGTAGGCCAGACAATTACAGGATGCATATCACTGTTCTTGAATCATCTCTTGAATAACGACTTCTCCATTGGAACATGAGTAAAATGTGCGTTATATTTACAAATACACGGTTAACTTTTTCGTTATATGGGTTTGGTGCCATTAACAAATCTAAAATGAAAGATGACAGTATTCTTTATAGCGCTTATCTCTACAGTGATATATTATTATCATTATTTATTTATCTATTTATTTGTCTACTCATTTATTATAGAAGTGATTTATCGAAGACAGCGCAAGTTAATTTTACGAAGCACAAAACTGGACAATACAAGTAGGGAGGGTGTGTGTCTAGTCTCCTCATATAAACATCATGTTCTAAAAGAAATGTAAACAAAGTAAATGGCTCCGAAAGATATCCCGAATCATTTAAGAACGAGAAGACAATTTTCTTTTTTGAACTTTCCTTTTTTTTTTTTTTTTTCAAAGGGGTGTGCATTCCTATCCCCGGCAGTATTAGGCGTCTTCCCATAACTTCAAGCTTTCTCCTTAAAACTCAACTTGCTGAGAGCGTGTTGGATCTATTATAACAACATGGATATCATTTTTGTATCATATATCAAGAAAATTATCAATTTTGCTGACAACAGGCCAGATAAAAATGTTGTTTTGTCT
>JADBJO010000486.1:270000-285000 GCA_016801955.1 Conus betulinus
CACACACACACACACACACACACACACACACACACACACACACACACACACACACACACAATTTCATTTGCGCATCTTTCTTGTCAAACAAACTGCTAATTAGAGAAGGCTTTAAAAATTGAAGAGACCCAGCCACAACACATAGACAGACATATGGAACAGAAATCGAAACGGAGGAGAGAGAGAGTGAGGGACAGACAGACAGACAGACAGACAGTCAGAGGAGGGGGAGGAGGGAGAAAAGGAAAAAAAAGTGTAAAAAAAACTTTATTAACAAGGATAATGGATAAGCACTAATGTGATTTTTTACATCAAGTCCTTGCCCTGAGTAGGGATACACAATACGCAGTAAAATAGGTTGTGAAGCAAAAGAAAGAAAGAAAGGTTGACGCAATTATAATAGGTTGTGAAGGAAAAGAAAGAAAGAAAGGTGACGCAATGATAATGCAATACGGACAACGGTTAGCAATAATAAAACAGCCAATGTAGGTTGTGAAGCAAAAAGAAAGAAAGAAAGAAGGTGACGCAATGATAATGCAACACGGACAACGGTTAACAATAATAAAACAGCCAATGTAGGTTGTGAAGCAAAAGAAAGAAAGAAAGGTGACGCAATGATAATGCAGTACGGACAACGGTTAGCAATAATAAAACAGCCAATGAAATGAAGATAACACAGCATAAACATAATTTGGGAAGGGAGGACGGGAGGGGGGGGGGGGAGAGAGAGAGAGAAGAGAGAGGTGAGTGTAATGTGTGTGTGTGTGTGTGTGTGTGTGGTGTGGAGGGTGTGTGTGTGTGTGTGTGTGTGTGTGTGTGTGTGTGTGTGTGTGTGTGTGTGTGTGTGTGTGTGTGTGTGGTGTGTGTGTGTGGTAGGGGGGGGGGAGGTGTATAAAGATAAAAGCATAAAAAATCATTGAAGTAATATCAACCGAATTCAAAATTCATGAGCAATAGAACATGTGATGCAAAAGACCGTACATACATAATACATAGATTTAAACACCGCGCGGAGAGAGAGAGAGAGAGAGAGAGAGAGAGAGAGAGAGGAGAGAGAGAGAGAGAGAGAGAGAGAGAGAGAGAGAGAGAGAGAGAGAGAGAGAGGAGAGAGCAGTTTTTTGTTATACAAGAAACTTCAAGTTCAACTGCAATTCGTAATCTCAGGATGCCGGGGGAGGGGGGGGGGGGGGGGGGGGGGGGGAGAGACATAATTGTGAGAAAGAGAGAGAAAGAGATGGGAAGAGAGGAAAAGAAAGAGAGAGCGGAGAGAGATTGAGACAGGGGGAACGGAGGAGAGAGGAGGGAAACTGGCGAGTTCACCTAGCCTTTGAGCCTCATGAAACAGAAGGCAGGGGATAGTACTCCGAAGTAAATTTCATACTCATTTCATCTGGTAACATTCATGTTTTGTGTGATGGACATATAGCTGAATATGCTCCATATTTCATACCACTCGCACACTCAGAACCGATTCATCATTGCATTCCAAGCAATGACACAACGGTCCAACATTCTCGAATACTGGCCTGAAGGGATGGACATCCGCTAAACATCGCTGAAAATGTAAGGTCAAATAGCGCTGGTATCAAACAAGCGCAGAAACCCCCACATGAATGCAGACATATCAATTCCATCAATGCTTTGTCACTTTCATGCTGTTTTGTCGTTGTTTTCTGGGTACCAGGAAGAAGTTGTCTTCACATAATGCAAAACTTCAGGAAAGCAAAATCGGGTCTATTATCCACAAGCATCAAAAAGACTTTCATTCTAAAGACAAAATGTCAATTTTACTAATTGTATAAGCCATGGTTTAAAAGTAAGTTTCATCGCATTCACTCTGTCCTCTCCCTTATTCCACAACAATTGCAATTATACATGTATGAATTACTTAACAAAAAAATTCGACAGTTTGTGGATGGAATTTGTAACTGGTACTTGTTTTGCGGAGGGTCTTTCAGTACTAGTAGCAGTGGCATTCAATAGTAGCTGTAGCAGCAGCCACAGAGTAGTATTTGAAGTAGTAATAGCACCTGCAGTTTTTATTGTTGCTTACTTGTATTAGCAGCCCAATCTATTAGCTACTGCAGTCAGTAAGTGGCAGCACCCCTGGGTTTCGGCAACAGCATTAGTGACAATGGTAGTCAGTAATCGGCATCGTCATCATCATTGTGATCAACATCTGTAAAGATTTACACATTTTTTCTATTACTCATCTCTCTCTCTCCTCTCTCTCTCTCTCTCTCTCTCTCTCTCTCTCTCTCTCTCTCTCTGTTGCTGGTGGTCCTGCGCCGGTGTTTGCCGCCGCTATTGCTGATACTATAACTACTCAGATCTACACTCCTATTACTACTGCTGCTACAGCTATTACTGCTGCTGCTGCTACTACTACTGCTGTTCATGTAACTGTTTCTAGAAATGCTGTTGCAACTGCATCGGTCACCATTAGACTGCAACTAACTACAGCTGTTCTTGCCGCACCTGCTCCTGCTGTGACAATCTTTAAAACAACAGCCGCTGCAACTTAGTAACTCCACTGCTGCTGTTGCTACTGCTACTACTACCACGTTTGCTGCATCCTCGTTTACTAATGAGTATTATTTGCGCTCTCTCTCCCTCTCTTGTTTTTAGAAATGGTGGATCCATAGGGTAGGGGACAGCAAACAGCCTTGGCGAACTCCAATCGTAATGTGGAACTATTCACCTGTTGTGCCTTGTACCAGAACTGCGCTTCTTACTTTAGTGTTTGACTGTAGGACAGGGAGATTGTTCATTATTAATTTCTTCACTGTTGATCAGAGTGTCTCATGCTAAAGTCTGTCAAAAGCTTTCTCTGAAATATATGAAGATGTGGTACAAATTCCCCTGGTGCTGGAGATCTTTTTCACTGAGAATCTGTATATTAAGTACCTGCTCTATGGTACTTCTGCCATTCGGAATCTTGCCTGTTCCTCTGTGATGATCTTTTCTGCCTGTGGTCACAGCCTGTTCTTGATTATATGTTAAGCATGACTTTGCTGGCGTGACTGAAGAGCACTATGGTGCAGTAATTTTGGCACATTACAAAATTGCCTTTTTGGGGAAGGGCGAGGATGAGTAATTGAGTCCACGATGAGTCCATGATGAAGGGTTTCCTATATCTCGCTGCAGATGGCATGCAAATGTCGGTTACTGATTGTCCTCCATGAGTGAGAAGTTCAGCCGGGATGTTGTTCACATCAGCTGCTTTGCCGCACTTGAGTGTCATGATAGCCGCCTCGACTTTTGTTTTGCAGACGACATCGACGGTTTGGTGGGCGATAAGGAAAAAACTCGCTATACTCGTATAAGAAACTTATTGATGTCTAAGCTAAATTCGGAATGGAGATCAGCGCTGCAATTACCAGTCTGATGACCAGCAACGGGACTATAGGTAGAGATCGAAAACCACCCAACATCGGTCAGAAGGCGCAAGCTAAAATAGGATAGCCACATCACGAGATCAGTCGGGCTAGCTAAAATGATCGTCCAAGGGACTATCGAGGGAAGGAGACGAAGAGACCGGCAAAGGAAGAAATGAGTGGACCGGCAAGCCTTTTGCACAAACACAAGCCCTCGCACATAACTGCCAGACACGGGACGACCTGGTGCACAAATCCCTCCTGCGGTACCCCCCCCCCCCCCCCCCTCCTCCTCCTGACTCTAATCAGAGTTCTGGTACCAGGGTAAGGCGTCAAAGAACAGTGGACTTCAATGGAAATACGCTACCAGCTGTCATGTTTGTAAGCATTTATGAACGTCTGTTTCAGCTATGATAGGTTTCAATATAGCACGCAAAGAGTTGTGGTGGGCGAGGGGAAAATGCGCTTCTCCTAATAAAGCAGAAACGATGTATGTGCAACAAAAGATCATCACATTTGTGTGTGTGAGCTGAAATTCATAGTTTGATGGTCGGGCACAGCCTATCTTAGTCTGATGGTCAGGTACAGCCTATCTGTTGTACGGTTCAGCGAAAATCTGGGGATATTCAGAGCATGCAGCAAGATATATAGTGGGATAAGTTCGCCTAATCGCTTTGAAGATGCTTTTTTGGCGATGACAGGTGTACATCTATTGATTAAATTCATGATGAAATGAATGGGGGTTACTCGTCACCATCAATTTCACTGTTAATTGAATCCATTACATGTTAACGCTAACGCAGAAGGAAGCAGAGAGACTGCCGAGAGGGGTTTACATTACGCACAATGAACTGGACGCCCGCGGAAAATCTACTACATGAGTGAAATGTTACGAAGCGTCTTTTAAAGTTTTTTTCAGAATGAATTTGCTTTTGTTTCGTTTAACCAAGGTGTCAGAAGAAAAAAAGTTTTACAAGTAATCAATTAGCATTTAATCAACTGTTGGTGGCAAGATTGGAACAACCATATGCAAAATTGTTGGAAGTTTGAAACATCCTGTTCGTTTTTAAAAATCCAACGCATCATACGCACCCCTATTCACTTGAAGATGTAGACAGACACTTGAATTTCATCACAACCATTTTTTTTCTTTTTCATGTCTTTTTCTCTGGGATTATCTCACATTAAAACCCATCAGCCATGGACGATGATATTCATAACCTCCTTTGTTTTCCATTTCACAAGGTATTAGAAGCTTCTACATTGCACCAATTTCTTTTTAAAAATGCAAATAATTTCAGCTTCAGATAATGGATGTCACTCAAAAATATCGAAAAAGTTTTAAAACAGCATTTGAGATAAGAAAAACAGCTTTGTCTTGATAAGTGGATCATAAGCAACCATCGGATTAATTATTGTTGTATGGGATTAATACGCACAAACTCTTTCTCAAGAGACGATAGCCTTTCGATGCATAAGTCATTTGCACCATCACCCCACCACTCCGCTCTCTCTCCCTTTGCCTCTCATCCTGGGCAGGTAGCCTTTTTTTTTAAAAAATTATTGTTGCCCTCTTCTCTCTCTCTCTTGACAGTAAGTCTTGTTCATTCTCTCTCTCTCTCTCTCTCTCTCTCTCTCTCTCTCTCTGTGGACAGAAAGCCTCTCTCTCTCTCTCTCTCTCTCTCTCTCTCTCTCTCTCTCTCTCTCACTGGCAACTTCGGTTGCCACTGAAAGCATACAGGTTGTTGTTAAATCTAGATTCCAACGGCAAACAAACATGGGTTATGAATGTTCGCGAAATGTTACATCAAAATGGATTTGGGTTGGTATGATTAAATCAGCGAGTGGAAGATGTAAAGGGATTTTTAAGTGAATTTCATCAAAGGTTGGTTGATTGCAGATGGCAAAACTGGGAAGATCACCTTCAACAAAGCGAAAGATTCTCTTGGTACAGTACGTTTGAATTTTCTAGAAACTGTGAAAGCTACCTTCTGCTAGATTAGACAAACACATGTAACGGTGTTTTGACGAAGTTTAGGCCAGGGATTATCGATATGACAGTACATCGCAATCTATGTGAAAAATATTCAGACAACGGTTTAAGATGCCCAATGTGTGAAATCGCAAAGGAAGACGAATTACAAATTTTACTTTGTTGTCCTGCTGTCAATGTCCTGAGAAAAGAGTACATTTCCCCGTGGGTTTTATGCACATCCACCTCTGTTCCAAGCATATCTGCTCACGTCCAATCAGAACAAACATGTTATGAAGAACCTGAGTTTATATCTCTATAAGTTTTTCAACGACGCGCAAATCTTTCATCGGAATCTGAAAAATCTTACTCTTCTGTACAACTGCTGCACTGACCTATTGAAAAATGTCAACATGTTGGTGTCTGTTGTTTGCTTTGATTTTGTTTACCTGTGCTTTATTCATTATTGTATACTGTTTGTGATTTCACCCCCTTCCACTGGAGCTAAAGCCGTTATTGAATAAAATTCCGTTTCCGTCTGTCTGTCTCTCTCTCTCTCTCTCTCTCTCTCTCTCTCTCTCTCTCATTTCTCTCGCTCCCTCCCTGCCTCTTCGCCTCTCTCCCGCTCTCTCTCATTATCCCACCCACACAAATTTCAAGTGCACATGAAGTGCTAGCGTAGTGTAGACATACCAACCACCCAACTCGAACAGGTTTATCCTCCAAGTCTTGATAACTCTTTCCTCCTCACTCTCTTCCTTCGTGTCTCCACTCTTTCCCCCCCCCCCCCCCCCCCTCCTTTTTTTTTCTTTCTTCTTCTTCCCTCATCAGTAACATGCCCTCCACCCCCCCCACCCCCCATTCACCCACCCAACCCCTCTTGCTCCCCCTGCAACCCTCACCCCCATCCCCTCGCGCTACCCCATCCATCTCACCTCAGTGCGTTTCTCTCATCTTCCTCATCGCTACGTCTTGGGGATAAAAAAAAAAAAAAAAAAAAAAAAGCAAATGGAGCAGGGGAAAAAGGGCCAAATGATAAAAAAAAAAAAAAGCCTCAGCGTAAAAGAGAATAGGAGTAAAATAAACAAACAAAATGAGCAAGCCATGCAAGTACTTCCCATTTCTCGATGAATATCCACTTTATACGACGAAGAAGAAAAGGGAGAGGTGGCGGGGGATCTAGAGAGAGAGAGAGAGAGAGAGAGAGAGACAGAGAGAGAGAGAGACAGACAGAGAGAGAGAGAGACAGACAGAGAGAGAGACAGACAGACAGATAGAGGCAGAGAGTCAAAGGCAGAGAGAGGCAGACAGACAGACAGACAGGGAGAGACAAAGACAGAGAGAGAGAGAGAGAGAGAGAGAGAGAGAGAGAGAGAGAGAGAGAGAGAGAGAGAGAGAGAGAGAGAGATGGGGCGGGGGAGGGGGATGGTGGGAGAGACAGGATAGAGAGGAAAGACGGAGTCAAACAATTCTTCCATCTTCTCTGAACAGACAGACAGCAAAGAGGCAGACAGGCGTAAGGACTGCAGTCTCTCAGTCTGACATGGTCTACTTTAACTATCTGAACGTCTCTATTCTGTAGACACAGCAGCAATACCAGCAGTAACAGCTTACTAGTAGTGGCAGTAGCAACAGCAAAAACAACGACAATAGCAACGGCAACAACGACCGCATATCAATGGCAATAATGGCTGCGGGTGTCAGGAGGAGTAGTGGAAGTACCAACAACAATAGCAGACGGTGCAGCACCAGCAGCTGAAGTAGTACTAAAACAATTAATAGTAGCAGACATAGCAGCAGTAGCACTACCAGCAGCAAAAATATGTAGTACTAGCAGCAGAAGCAGAAGCAGCAGCAGTGGTAGTATTAGTAGCAACAACTGCAGAAGTAGCAGCAGCAGCAGAAGTAGTGGTAATAGTGGAGGCAGAAGCAGATGTTGTAGTAGTAGTAGTAGTAGTAGTAGTAGTAGTAGTAGTAGTAGCAGCAGCAGCAGCAGCAGCAGCATCAGCAGCAGTCGCAACAGTACCATTTGTAACAGCTGCAATAAGAGTAGCATTAACTTCGCTTGCCGTGGTCGTTGTTGTCATTGCTTCCGCAGCTGTGCAGCCCAACGCTTTTTTTTTTCTTTCTTTATTTTTTGTGTGTGTGTGTGTGGGGGGGGGGGGGGGGATATTATTTGCATTTGGCACATTTGGAAGTGATTTTGTTCCTGCCCTGGTTTTCTTCCATGGCGGCTGGCTTCCCTTCACTGTGTAAAAGAACCTTAATCTGGATGAAGGAAAGAAGCGAGAGGTGGGGAGGGGGGAGGGTAGGGGCAAAAAAAAGAGGCGCATACAAGGAAAGGGTTGGTGGGGAAGGTGGGGGAGAGAAATGAGAGAGAAGGTGGGGGTGTTAATCTGTTACAGAAAAGATCTCAGGGAAGGGAGCAAGTGGGAAATGAGAAGAGGAGAAAGGGGGCAGGGGAATGGGGAGGGGAGGGGAGATGAGGAAGTGGGAGGGATGTCGACATGATGTTTCTCCAACACATGGAGCGAAGTGTTTTCTTTGGTCGACCTTTCGCTTCTTCGACAAGATAGACGAGTCTGTCCTTGTTCTGTTGTGTATCGCAAATGTGATCAGTAGACTGTTGCTTCTAGTGCGTGCTACTGCTGCTGCTGCTGCTGCTGCTGCTATCTCTTTCTGCTTTAAATTTCCGCTGTGTAATACTGTTGTTGCGTGTTCTTCCTCCTGCCTGATGCAAGGTCGTTTCTCTTTACGTGTGCTGCTGCAAACTCCTGCCTCGAATGCTGCCGTGGCTTTCCACCGCTCGCAGCCGCAGTTGATCATGGTTTTGATCAGTAAAACTGGAAAGGCCCATTCCACTTTTTCTGGTTTTCATGTTACTGCTACCGTGACTGCTGTTATCGTCTTATCGTAAGCTCAGATGCTTTGCTGAAGCAGTGAATCGTTAGCCCCAAACTGCTGTTACTCACAACCTTCACTTTGAATTTTCCCCCTCGGAATTTCAACATATTTCTACAGAATGTATAAATGGTATGAATAATTCGCTTCACAGAAGAAGTAATATGAGACGGCAAACACTACCCGAACTCTAACACGGGGATTCTAAAATGTGCATTTTTATGGCATTGATTTTGATACCTAGTATTGATGAACAAGAAAACCTGCATGTTAGTTGACAAGACATCCATGTATCTTAAGTAGCTATTCCAAAACTATCATATATTCCTACGCGCTGATTGAGGGTAATTAAAATAAATTGTTTTGAATGGCGAAGTCATTTGTTTGTTTGTTTGTTTTCCTAAGAATTGTTAAATCCCTGACGGTTATCTTTTGGATAATGATACCAGTGTCAGTGGTTGCAATTCTCTTAAAACTATGGATCAAACGCCACGAAGTATAACTGTCAACCCTCTGGCGTCGAAATTCGGGAAGCGGGGGATAAAGCGAGTCGTTGGCTGGGATGAAGAGGGGGAAACGGTTTGCTTTTGACTGAAAGCATTTCTAACCGACCAGTGTTTCAGCTGACAGAAGTGGGTTGTACAAGGGAAATGTATTTTACATAATACATGTTAATTTCCAACACCAGTCTGCTTAACATCATTTGGGCGTTATTCTGCATTTCTAACCGACCAGTGTTTCAGCTGACAGAAGTAGGTTGTACAAGGGAAATGTATTTTACATAATACATGTTAATTTCCAACACCAGTCTGCTTAACATCATTTGGCGTTATTCTGCATTTCTAACCGACAGTGTTTCAGCTGACAGAAGTGGGTTGTACAAGGGAAATGTATTTTACATAATACACGTTAATTTCCAACACCAGTCTGCATAACATCATTTGGGCGTTATTCTGCTGTATTGTATTATCCATATTCAAGAATGACCCCATAATCTTACATTTGTAAACGTTTTTGAAATTCTGGATTTTCCACGAAATTTGGGATTTCGTGAATAATTTCTGATTTAAGAAAAATTATTTAAACAAAAACAAACCAAAAAAAATCGGGATGGCTTGGCTGCTTTGCGAAGTTATGCTCGCCCACATGCTCGAACACTGAGTGAAGGCACGGAGAGTAAATATTCCGACGGCTCTCTCTACACGTCAGAGGACGCTACTGTTTTGGTGCCTGGAGAACAAAATCACGGCTGAACATAATCAGAACAGATTTTCTTTCTACCTCTAATCCTTAAAAACAACACTTGTCTTTTGTTTGTATCGGATATGAATTGTATTTCAAACTGAAAGAAGTTAATCAGGACTTAGATCATTAAACTTCGTCTTAGTTCTTTTCACATCCGTCGCTTTTATTTTAAACATAGTAGCTCTGTTTATCTGCCGCGCTACGTGATTAGCTGAATTCTGTAAACAAACTCACGACTGGTAAGAACATCCCTTGGCGTTCACCTGTTCGTTCGGACGGACATGCTCAACACAATGCAGAAAATGTGGCCCACATGATTTTTAATCATCAACTGACATTTCAGACTTCAAAGTACGTACTGTTCAAGAAAAATGAACACCAAGGTGGCAGTCGTTGGGTAGATAAGGGGGGGAAAAAGCCGAGGATAGGTTTTAGCCCTTCTCACAAAGGTCTGAGCCTGCATGCAGGCTTTAACAATCTCACACACACCTGAGCCTGCATACACACACACACACACACACACACACACACACACACACACACACACACACACATCTATATATATCTATCTCTATCTATATATATATATATATATATATATATATATATATATGGTATATATAA
This sequence comes from Conus betulinus, assembly GCA_016801955.1. Classification (NCBI taxonomy): domain Eukaryota; kingdom Metazoa; phylum Mollusca; class Gastropoda; order Neogastropoda; family Conidae; genus Conus; species Conus betulinus. Next base: position 280,120 of record JADBJO010000486.1, read on the forward strand.
TGTATATACACAGAGAGAGAGAGAGAGAGAGAGAGAGAGAGAGAGAGAGAGAGAGAGAGAGAGAGAGAGAGAGATTCTGTCGAGAAGAAAGAAAAATCAAGCAAAACACGACAGCAAGCAAGAAAGTATCCCGAAAGATCGAGGTGTATGTAAAGCCTGGTGGTGATCAGGCACCTGCCTTATAAACCCCCGCCGTCTGTTTGTGTAAGGGGACTCCTGGGGGGATGAAGAGTGGGGGCAGGAGGGAGAGGGCGGGGGGGGGGGGGGGGGGGGAGCAAAAAGAGGAGGCAGGGGTTGGAGGGGCGTGTGGTGGGGGAAGAGACAGCAGACCAAATATTTTGCCAGGGCAACAGGTGGCTTGCTCTTGGAGCAGTGCACCGGGGCTCCTCAGTGCAGCCGCCCGCACGAGGGAACCATCCGTTCGTCCATCATCCATCTATCCATCCATCCATCCATCCCTTTCTATCCCTCTCCTGTGCATCCTCCACCGTTGTCTTGTTTTTCGGTCTACTGCCTCTTGCACAGCAGCTTCTGCCTTTGTCTGCTCATGGTGTCGGTTAGGAGACTCAACTACAGCCAGCTTGCTACCCCTGGTATTTAGTTAGTGTAGGCGCCACTTCAGGGCATGCACATGGTGAATCAGTGGTGGTAATTGGTGAAGTGGGCATGTCGGAGGGAAAGGGGTGGGATGTGAGGGAGGGGGCTGAGAGAAGAGATTGAGGGGGTGGGTGAAGGGGATTGGGGGAAGGAAGAGAGGTACGGGGTAAGGGTGTTGGGTTGGGTGGTGACGAGAGAGGAGTGTGAGTGAAGAGGTAATGAGTGATGAAATAAGTGTGTGCATGCACCGGGATGATGAGCACGCGAGGGAGGGAGGGAGGGAGGGGGGGGGAGAGGGGAGAGAGAGAGAGAGAGAGAGAGAGAGAGAGAGAGAGAGAGAGAGTGAGTGAGTGAGAGAGAGAGATGGAGGGAGGGGATGGCAAAGGAAGAAGGCAGAGAGTGAGGGCAGGAGCTCGAGAGAGGACAATTTAAGAAGAAAGACAGGAACACACACACACACACACACAACACACACACACACACACACACACACACACACACGCACACACAGAAGAGACGCACGCACACACAGAGAGATAGAGAGAGACACAGAGAGAGATAGAGACAGAGAGAGAGAGAGAGAGAGAGAGAGAGAGAGAGAGAGAGAGAGAGAGAGAGAGATAGCACGACACCCTTACCCCCCCACCCCCCGACAAACAGACAGAAAGAAGACAGAGTATTGAGAAAAAGAAGAAGAAGAAGAAGAAGAAGGACAGGATAGAAAGAAAAGGAGGTGGATGTGGGAAGGAGGTGAAGGACGAGGAGGAGGAGGAGGAGGAGGAGAGGGGGAGAGCGAGCGAGCGAGCGAGCGAGAGAGAGAGAGAGAGAGAGAGAGAGAGAGAGAGAGAGAGACCATCTTTAGAGACCCATCTTTTCTTTCCCCGCTACAACCCACTTTACGTTTAACAAACAAACAAACAAACAAACAAAAAAAAAAAAAAAACCCTGCAGGACTGTTATATTTACTATGAAGGAGGTCGGGGAGGGGAGGTGGAAGTTGGGCTGGATATATGATGTAAAGTCTTTGAGGTCAAACATATCCTTGAAAACAAGAAAACCCCACATTCTTCCTTGTGGAAACGTCTTGTCTCTCATCAGTCTGGTTGCTAAAAGGAGCTCCAGGGAAACACATCAAGTACAGTCCTTTAGGTCACCGGGGTATTCCCTTCCCTCAGCCCCTCTCCCTCCCATGCCTGACGTCTTCTTTCTTGCCGTACATCAATTAGCCAGCTGTCACTTAATAAGGAATGTCCGAGAACTGCCCCGCGCCCCTGCTATCCCTCACTGACTGGTCTCATTTGCGCCACATGCTACGCCCCTTGCCGATAAAAAGGTGGACAGCGGGACGCGTGGGAGTGTGTGTGTGTGTGTGTGTGTGTGTGTGTGGGGGGGGGGGGGGGGGGGGGGGGCCAATTCTGGGCATAATACTTTACAAAAAAAAAGAAAAGCGTATTAGCACTGATTTGAAGTGATGTGACTTTGTCCCATTATTGCAGCCAACTTAAAGGTACGTGTTTACTGTATTTCGGTTCCTTATGTGGTCAGTAGATGTATCGACTCACATACGTATTGATAAATCATTACCATATTCTTATGTTCGGAGACGGAAAAATCCTGGGGGATTGCTTACTGCATCTTCCACCGGAGATAATAATGTGTGTGTGTGTGTGTGTGTGTGTGTGTGTGTGTGTGTGTGTGTGTGTGTGTGTGTGTGTGTGTGTGTGTGTGTGTGTGTGTGTGTGTGTGTGTGTGTGTGTGTGTGTGTGTGTGTGTGTGTGTGTGAATGTGTGTGTGTGTGTGTGTGTGTGTGTGTGTGTGTGTGTGTGTGTGTGTGTGTGTGTGTGTGTGTGTGTGTGTGTGTGTGTGTGTGTGTGTGTGTGTGTGTGTGTGAGTAAATGTGTGTGTGTGTGTGTGTGTGTGTGTGTGTGTGTGTGTGTGTGTGTGTGTGTGTCTGTGTGTGTGTGTGTGTGTGTTTGCGTTTGGGAAGAGGGGGGGGGGGAGGAGGAAGGAGACCGCGTGCATGTTTATGTGAATGTGCATGCCTGTGTAAATCATGTATGCACGTGCGTGTGTATGGATGCTTCTATATGTACGTACATGTGCACATACGTTTTGTAGAAGCGTGTTTATATGTGTAAGAGAAGTTGAGCCGGAAGCGGGAATGAAATGCGGGAAGGCGATGGGGATAGGGGCGGGCAGGGCGGGAGGGGAACAGGAGCAGAGCACGTTTCATGGCGCGAGTCCGTCTTGAGGCTTCAGTGATGGTCACTGTGGCTCCATCCTCCTTCCCCAGCTCTTCCCTCCTCCACCCTCACCCCCTGCCCCTCTGCCCTTCCCGTTTCCAGTCGCATTCATAACATCTCCCCTGCCTGGAAGCCTTTCCAAGGTGATGGGCTAGCAGCTGAGGATGGACGTATTGATCGTGACCATTAGTCATCTCACTCAACTGATCCGGAAGGAGATGGTAGAGGACAGGCGTATTTCAAGGGCGCTCTGGGAACTTCGCTTGTGTCTATGGGCGGAGTCGATCTGGTTTCTCAGCTCGATAAACTCGTTCATACCGCGAAAACAAGCCGTTGAAGAAGAGGACAGATTATCATGCGTGTGTGTGTGTGTGTGTGTGTGTGTGTGTGTGTGTGTGTGTGTGTGTGTGTGTGTGTGTGTGTGCATGGGTGCGTGCGTGCGTGCGTGCGTGCGTGCGCGCGCGTTTGTGTGTGTGTGAAAGAAAGGCGAGAGTGATATATGTGCGAGTACGTATGTGTGCATGCGTATGTGCGTGCGTGCGTGCGTGCGTGTGCGTGTGTGTGTGTGTGTGTGTGTTTATGTGTGTGTGGATGTGTGTGTGTGGGTGTGCGCGCGCGCGCGCGCGCGCGTGTGTGTGTGTGTGGGTGTGCGTGCGTGCGTGCGTGCGTGCGTGCGTGCGTGCGTGCGTGCGTGTGAGAGTGAGTGTGTGCTTGCGTGTGTGTATGCGTGCACTGCGCGCGCACACGCGGAAAGGGAATGCAAGAAGCGAAAATGTGAAGCAACAGGGAAGTGGAAGTACGTGAGGATGAGAAGGATGCTAACTGTAAATGGTGAACGTCGCAACAACAAGTACTGAGGTTTTTTTTGTTGTTGTTGTTTTTTGTTTTTGTTTTTTTTAAGAAAGCAAAATAAAAATTGCTAAGAAAGTGTATAATCATAGGTGTAGAAGTTAACGATTAAAGCATCTGTAAGGTTTGGGTTTGATGTGATGTTTGCTAAGAAGTTACGCATGCAGAAATTGCATGATGATGATCTTGGCTCATACACTGAGAAAAGGTAACTCTATTTACAATGGAAAGAAAGGCGTTATATCCCCCCCCCCCCACACACACACACACACACACACTCCCCGTCCCAGCTCCCCTTTCCCCCCCCCAGAATACTTCTATCGTTAGTGGAGCCAGAGACCTTATATATAAGATCTCTGGAACAGTGTGGTATCTGATCACCACTGAATATTATTAATGTAACTCGGCAGCAGTGCAGGGTATCCTCTGGTGGGCTACCCTATAGTGACATGTTGATAAGTGATCATGAGGTTGCGACATAACGTCCTTGGCGTCGTGGATAAAACAGCCGAAAGAGCGGCGTGGCAGGTAGCACTGGAGATGAGACAGCAGAGAAAAGATGCGTATGATCCCTACAGACGTCTGTGATCCACTTCCATATACTGTTCCTCCTGTCCTCCACCGACCCCTTCTCGTGGGATGGTGATTCCCGTCGACCATACTGCCTCAGGTGGGCATTGATGTTTACACTGAGCGTAGTTAACCTACCCATTAGGGGCGTCCGATCAGGGTCATGGTAATCTGTTGTTGCTTAAACATTGTTCTGTTCCATGTTTTCGTCAAAGGTCATCAGAGATGACTAACCCGGATTTTTTCAGAAACTGGTCTATTTTGCCCCATCAGTCAGCATAACAGTTTAGTCAGGGAGAGAAAATGCAAAAAACAAGGGCGTGAAACGGTGTGCTGTAATGCAGATACTGTGTTAATATCAGTTCGACTTCAGTAATTATTACCATTGATCGATTTAAATCTATGTGTCTTGGGTTTGATGTGATGTTTGCTAAGAAGTTACGCATGCAGAAATTGCATATGATCTTGACCCATACACTGAGAATAGGTAACTCTATTTACAATGGAAAGAAAGGCGTTATATCCCCCCCATCCCCCCCCACCCACCCCACCCCCATTTCCTCGTCCCCCCCCCCCCCCCCCCCCCCCCCCCCCCCCCCCCCAAAGAATACTTCTATCGTTA
>JADBJO010000486.1:290000-330000 GCA_016801955.1 Conus betulinus
GGTTTACCAGATGTGGACTCTTATTGCTTCATGAACATGTATGTGAGTGTGCGCACACGCGCGCGCGCGCGCGTGTGTATGTGTGTGTGTGTGTGTGTGTGTGTGTGTGTGTGTGTGTGTGTGTGTGTGTGTGTGTGTGTGTGTGTGTGTGATGGGGGGAAACTGGAGGGAAAAAGACAGGATGAGATGGGAAGGGGGACGGCAGGCCATGGGAATGTTCATAGGTTTTCGAATGAAGTCAATCGCCGACTGAGTGGACGGTGGTCATGGCTGGACCGGAACAAAAACGTAGGACACTGGTTCAAATCTCTCATCTTTTCCAAAATAAATTATGCTATAACTTCATATACATGCTAGCATTTGCCATCATTTAGATGGTCTCTGGCCTCTCTTCACAGCACTACATTGAATTCAAGGTAAGTTCAGTTAGAGAAAGTGTGCACAGGTTGTGTCAATCACCTGCATTGTGAGACCTGTATGTATAAAACATGATTGAGATGAAGACGGAGCCATTTTCACTCACTCACTCTCCCCATCTCTAACACATACACACACGCACGTGCGCGCGCACGCCTGCACACACACACACACACACACACACACACACACACATACGCACGCGCGCGCGCGCGCACGCACACGCACAAACGCACTGTGACACACGCATGCACACGCGCGCTTGTGCTCACACAATTTACACATTCATACATGCACTCATGCGCACCCCCCACCCCCCTCTCAAACACACACACAGACACATGCACGCACGCGCGCACGTGCGCGCGCGCACACACACACACACACACACACATGTGCAAAGAGTCACGTACACGTAGCACAGAGTAAGCACAGAGAGAGAGAGAGAGAGAGAGAGGAGAGAGAGAGAGAGAGAGAGAGAGAGAGAGAGAGAGAGAGAGAGAGAGATTTTCGTCGGACAGCGGTGATCTGTTTATGATTTGGTTTCAGGGCTGTTGCTTTTTTTTTCGGGAAAGGTGTTGGTGTTTGGGTGTTTGTTTTCTTTTTGCGCCCCCCCCCCCCCCCCCCCCCCCCCCCCCTCCCATCCTACCGTACCCTCGCCTGAAATAAACAACTTAACCTGTCTGTCACGGAAAACCCAATCCTATTTGTGCAGACGCCAAGAAAGACGCCAATGGAGTCTGAGCTTGGGCCAAGATAGACGTGGCAATGACATCACTATTGATTTTCGTTTTGTGGGCAGCCCACAGAGGCCAGACGGAGGAGCGCATAAAGAAACGGACAAGACGGCCCTGGAGCACACTGGCCAGCAGTCAGACTGTCCAGAAGCAATTTTGCGGGCATTCGGACTCGCAGGGCATACTGACGGGAATTCAGACTGCCCGTGAGCTCACTGACTTTCAGACTACCCAACAGCGCACTGACGGGCATTCAGACTGTCCGGAAGCACATTTACAGGTATGCAGACTGCGCAGAAGCGCACTGATGAGTTTTCAGACTGCCCGCGAACACTCTGGGGACAGTCATACAGACTGTCAGGAGAATCCGAGAGAAGAACACACACACTCATGAGAAAAAAAAAGGAGTAAAAATACATGAAAGCATGTGGCTGCACACACAGACACAGACTCAGAGCTGCACAGAGAGAGAGAGAGAGAGAGAGAGAGAGAGAGAGAGAGAGAGAGAGAGAGAGAGAGAGAGAGAGAGAGAGAGAGAGAGAGTTCCAGCGCATCCACACACACACACAATCATAAGCAAGCATACTCACTGAAAGAAAAGAACTGATTGTATCGATGGAGTAAACTGTCTAGAAAAACAACAACAATAACAGCAACAAAAACTAAAAAAGCTTTATTCGTAAGAAGAGAGAGAGAGAGAGAGAAAAAGAAAAGGATGGAGGAGAGTCAGGGGTATAAAGCTATAAACAAGCAGTCAGAAAAAGGTAAGGGTACACAGGCATGATGATAAAAAGAGAAGTAACAGACGACTATAAATGATACAACGGCAGACAGACAGACGGACGGACGGACAGACAGACAAACACGCAGAAATGATGTTATTCCCGTCTACAGTGCGATTATCACTGGGCACAAAGTGCAGAAAAGGTTCTTTAAATTGTGCTCGTTTTCTTCAAACAAACTGACGTCATGGTCTATGGTCATGGCAGCCATCACTGCTGCTAGAGGTCGAGGGCTTGAGCCTTGCTTGGGCTACATTTTTTACCACAGAGAGAGAGAGAGAGAGAGAGAGAGAGAGAGAGAGAGAGAGAGAGAGAGACAGAGACAGAGACAGACAGAGACAGAGACAGAGAGAGAGACAGAGAGAGAGAGAGAGAGAGAGGAGGAGGGAGGGGGGGGGGGGTGCAAGCAAAACTTCATTAACATCAAGGAATTTGATGAAAACTATTCTCAAATATAAACTTTTCTGCTCATAGCCAACTGGAATATGAACTTTTCTCCGGATTCGGGAGCTTCTTTCAAAGGCACGCAGTCTCCTACAAGGACCACCCATTCATAGGCGCATAAAAAGTCCCAACCTAAAGGAAAGTATCTCTAGCTCCGACAACTCACGTGTTTTGGAGCGTCGGCAGGCTCAGCAAAATGGCAGAAATGTATATGGGGGCACTGAGACCCAAACATACAAACAAACAAACACACAAAAAACAATGGCTTGAAATGTCATGTTTCAACAGTTTTTACTCCTGCCCCCTCCCCATTTTTTCTTTTTTGTCTTTCTCTTTTGTTCACAAATCCAGAGATAAATATTGTTGAATCGAGTCGCCCAAACGGCCATCTAGATTCAGCGTGGTGTCATCCTCATTCTCCCGAGTCACCATGAAACAGAGCCCCAGAAGACAAGACCCTTCACACTCTGCTCTCAGAGCAACTTCAGTTTTGATTTTTTCCTCCAAAGAAGTTCCTCGGACTGGCTCCGCGAATAGACACTTACTGTCGTCATTGGAGGAAACGGTACGCTCTGTCCTTGCGTATTTTCATTCAGATCAGACATACATTCAGTAGAACTAAACATTACAGAAGATTGCCAACAGCAATGCAGTGTTTGCTCTGGTGGGTGGTCTCGTTGCAGCTCCTTGTAGAAGGCACAGAGAGTGGAGCAAAGCACGCCTGGGTGTGACCATGTGTGTTGAGGAGACTGGGGTTGGGGTGGGAGGAGCGGGGAAAGGCGGAAGGGACGAGCTGTTTCGGTGAGGGATCGGAAAAGATCGTGAAAAAAAAAGACGGGGACAGGGGAGGGGGGTGGAGGAGAGGGGAAAGAAAGGAAAACAGACCTACCGCCAGACAGACAAGCAGGAGCAGGTTGAGTGATCAACGTAAATAACAGGAAAATAGACCCACAGCCAAGCAGACAGACAGGGACAGGTTGACTGATCAACACAAATATCAGACCACCACTAAGAAGCAGCCAGGAAGGCTGGCATACCGTCAAGTTCACTACAGGTTATGTTAATCTTTGGACAAATTCTTTCTTTCTTTCATCCTCACGGAAGGAGATGAGGAAAGGTGCCACGTGGGAGCAGGACGGTTGGGAGGAAGGAGGGTGGGGAAAAGGAAGGGTGTGAGTGTTTAAAAAAGGGGACGGGGGGGGGGGGGGGAGATAACAAGATAACAGATCGCAATATACAATCGGTGTCGGACTCATGCCAAGAATAATATATGACATGCAGCATGTACTGTTGTAACTTTGTATCAGACGCGAAAATATTCGTAATCATCAGAATTACAGACTTCTCGGTAATGTCTGTAAGAAAGAAAAATCTTTTTGTGTCAGCAAAAATGCTGATTAGCTAGAAAGAGATTGTTAAGGATAAAGTTATAAAGGCTACAGGCTTCGATTTATGTCTTGTTCAGTTTTTGAAACTTATGTCACTGGAGCACTGCATTGCAAAACTGTTCATCGGGTTCTTCCCAACTGCTTTTTTTTTGCAAATGGTTTCTGTCCATCCTGCGATACCTTGAGCCAACTCATCGTTGTTGTTGTTGTTGTTGTTGTAACTCATCGTTGTTTTTGTTGTTGCTGTTGTTGTTGTTTGTCGTCGTCTTCTTCTTTTTCTTCTTCTTAATCAGTCTCTCTCCATCGACATTTTCTCGGGCGACTGTTTTTGCTGGGCCATTGGATCTTGTTACGAGGCCCATACTAACACAGTTTTCTTTTTCTCAACTGATGTCAAATGGTTTTACAGTCCGATGTGCAGCTTGACCTGGCACACTTGTTCACTAGTAATATGTTCGTTATGTTTTAGCGCACTTGTTCATTGGTTACATGTTCGTTATTTGGCGCACTTGTTCAGTGGTTATAATGTCAGTACGTTTAGTATTCTGTGGTAAAATCACATTCCACTGATTGAATTCTTCTTTCTAGATCTGCTGTGACGGTCCATTGTCACATATGCATACAGGAATACGGAATATACAAGCACGCGCAAGTGCTTGATATTGTGTTTCATAAAAATGTAACGGTCCCCCCATACAGGTTTCAGTCTGGGCAGTGCTGTTTTTGTTTTTGCTGCCGTTGAGAGGATTTCAGGTTTGAATCCCGAAGTGTTGATAATGGGTCCCATACAAGTGAACAGTTGAACTGCCCCTATTTTTCTCTCCTTGTACAGTTGTATCAATAGTAATGGCGTTGTACTTGGGGAGTGGAAGAGCCAGAATCAGAGAGAAGAGAGAAAGGGCCGGGGAAGGGAAGAGAGGGAGAGAGAGAGAGAGAGAGAGAGAGAGAGGAGGAAAGAAGAGAGAGGGGAATGAGAGAGAAGGAGGGAGGGGGCATATAAAGCACCTTTTGGGATAAAATAAATAATTTAACAAGTACACGATGATGAATACTGTCCATGATGCAAATGCTAAAGTGAAAAAAGCACACTGATGACGAATTCAATCAAGCTACATTGTCCATAATCCAATCGACAAAGGAGCCCATACAATGGCTAAAAACAAGATATGGGGGTGAGGGGAGGAGGGGGGAAGGGGGCAGAGAGGGCAGGTAGGCGGACAGATCTAAAAAAAAAAAAAAAAAAAAAAGAAGACAAAAAAGCTTACCATATTTTTACGATCTTTTTAATATTTCTACCTTTCATCTATATGTTCCCCTTTTTCAATAAAATAACACCTATAGCTGTTAAGATCTCAGTCATGATTGAAAATTGTACAATATCTATATTTTGACCAAATCACCATTTAAAACACATGACAGCTGACACCCCCCCCCCCCCCCCCACCCCCACCCCCCTTGCTAGGAATGAAAAATCGACAGGAATCCAAATACAGCGATGCCTGACCCACTATGTAGCATAAAGAATTGCAAAGTGTGCAGCAGTGTCCTACCACCTTCTTCCGCAGAGAGAGAGAGAGAGAGAGAGAGAGAGAGAGAGAGAGAGAGTAGTGTGCGTGTGTATGTGGTCGTGTGCACGCGCGTGCGTGAATGCGCGCGCGCGCGCGCGCGCGCGTGCGTGTGTGTGTGTGTGTGTGTGTGTGTGTGTGTGTGTGTGTGTGTGTGTGTGTGTGTGTGTGTGTGTGAGCGCTTTCAGGTTATTTCGGTTGTTTTTTTTTTAGTAATGAGGAAAGGAGGAAGATGGGGGTGCCTTGCAACATGAATAGGTACTTTTTTTTAATTTGCTTGTTTAACATTTCGTTGTACCAACGGCATTCTATACAATGTGAGATTCAACGAATCTTTGCAGGCCGGAACATTAACAGCTATTCAGATCAAGGTAACAAGGACGGATAGAGGTTTGGCAATCCAAATCCAAACTGCCACGGAACACATCTATCAGAGCTTCTTCATAGGCTTAGTGTGTAAGTCCACACTGCCACACACACACACACACACACACACACACACACACACACACACACACACACACACACACGCACACATCACAACCCCTGCTTTTCTGCGATCCCCAGTACCTTCTCCACCCATCGTCCTTGCTTCCCAACCCATTCCAGTCCCCAGCGCGAGCTAACCGTTTTTATCAGGCCCTCATGTTACCACGTGCAGTCTCGGCGAGAGTCAACACTTTCTTATCGAAAACGAATTAATTTCCGACCCTCCCGAGTCGCTGGAGCGCGCGGATGCATACTGGGAGGAGACATCGTATTCATAACTGAGCCAACCCGTTCGGGCGATTCGTGCATCTCAGAACTTCCATCTGCATGGGTTGTTGGGATGCATGACAGTTCGTTCCTCTTTCATTTAACGCTAGGCTAAGGGGTGGGAAATGGATTTCGAATGGAGAACTTACAGCGGGCATTAGGAGAGGTGAGAATGGGGATTCAAGAGGATTTGGAAAACAGGGGTGAAAGAGTGACTGTTCCAACTTCTGGTGTGTGTGTGTGTGTGTGTGTGTGTGTGTGTGTGTGTGTGTGTGTGTGTGTGTGTGTGAGAGAGAGAGAGAGAGAGAGAGAGAGAGAGAGAGAGAGAGAGAGAGACAGACAGACAGACAGACAGACAGACAGATAGACTGACAGGCACAGAGAGAGAGAGAGAGAGAGAGAGAGAGAGAGAGAGAGAGAGAGAGAGAGAGAGAGAGAGAGAGATCTTTAATACGAATGACAGGTGTGTCCACGTGTGTGTCATCAACATTATGCAGTTTCTCAGTACTTCGCTTTATTTTTCTCGCGCGCGCACGCGCCTTGTTTGTGTCTACAACATGGTATGTTGCGCTATGCTGTCTGTGTTTGAGAGTGTGGTATTCTCTCTGTGTGCGTTTGCCTGCGTGCGTGCGTGCGTGTGTGTGTGTGTGTGTGTGTGTGTGTGTGTGTGTGTGTGTGTGTGTGTGTGTGTGTGTGTGTGTGTTCCGTGTGTGCGTGTGCGTGCGTTCCGTGTGTGCGTGTGTGTGTGTGTGTGTGTGTGTGTGTGTGTGTGTGTAGCCGTAGGCTATACTCATAATATGGTCACAAACCTGATAAGGTTCCCCCTCACCCTTCCCTGGTAAACATACTTTATATTCGCATAGATTCGGCGTGTTTTTACAGTCGGAAATACTTTTTTAAAATAAAATACACATTCTAAACAGCTGATTGAGAAAATGAACAAATCAATTTCATAAGTAGTCTGAATTTTCGAAATGTCGAACGACAGGTGAGAGTGTTGGTTAAGTCGTTGTAGGACATACTAGTGTCACTGAAATGAATGGATTTTGTGTTCTTTAAAATGCATTTGAAAATTCTATAAACCCAGTTTATGGGTCTTAACATATGCAGTGTATGCGCCTGTGCGTGTGTGTGTGTGTGTGTGCGTGCGTGCGTGCGTGCGTGTGTGTGTGTGTGTGTGTGTGTGTGTGTGTGTGTTCGTGCGCACGCCGGCGCACATCAGGCTGCCACGACCGAATGTATGAATGGGTATGGCAAAATTTGTGTCTGTGCGTATGCATTTTGTTACTTTGAGTGGTGCTGCATATATTATTATTGGGGGGGGGGGGGGGGGGGGGAGTAACCAATACGAATTTGCAAAGTATCACAATCACAAACCAAACCTAACTAGTCTTCTCCAATCTCTTACATCTATGTTCAGTTAATCAATCATGTTACTTCAGCTCATTAAAAGGAAGATGAGAGCTATAACTAAGTTATAACGGTGACCTAAGAAATACTAATGTTCAGAAAATAATTGATCTCCCTTACCCAGAAAATAGCTAATGATTTCGTGTCCAAAAAACAAAAATGAATCTGGACACCCCCTCCCACCCTCCTTCCAAATCAACGATTCCAACAAAAACGTTTTTATATATGTATAATCCTCACCCGGTATCCAAACAAAAAGTGACTTTGAATATTCTAACAATATTTTGCCCCCAAAGCCCAAGGTCTCATTGCCAAATAAACGTGGACTAATTTAATCTCTTTAGCACATCTTCAATGTGGTGCTCCCACCGCAAATGGGAACCAGACAGGTGCCGGGATATGTAGACTGCTCTGGCTTTCTACCAAGAAGACAATACATTTTGATGCATGAAAGACACAAAAACAAACAAACAAAATCTGAACATAAGTCACTAGGATTTCCATTTTGACCTTTAGCCTTTTTAGAAAACATTGATCTTGTTTCTATCGAATTTGAAGTGGGTTTTAAAACGGAAGAATCCGAAACAGACTCTAGACTAGGCTATTTTCACTTCATTTACTTTCCAATATCTGTGTCTTTTAGTCTTATATACAAATATGATATATGTCGAGCCACGTGATTCGTCTCTTTCTGTAAATTTCTTTTTCAATGAGAGAGAAAAGACTTTGCCGTTCACCTGTTGCAAATAAGGCTCAGTGTCGTGTTTGTTATGTACACTGACTACTGATTTTAATAACGTGTATATGTGTGTGCGTGCACACGCGCGCGCGCGTTTTTGTGTGTGTGTGTGTGTGTGTGTGTGTGTGTGTGTGTGTGTGTGTGTGTGTGTGTGTGTGTGTGTGTACATGCGTGTGTGCGCGCGCGCGCGCGCGCGCGTGTGTGTGTATGTATGTGTGTGTGTAAACTTTGGCCCGAAACCCATGTCATCGTTTTTAATTCGGAAATGAAACATGCCTTTCAGAAACGAAGAATGGTTGTCTCAACGGTGAGATTAAAAATAGTCATGATGAGGGGTGTGTGTGTGTGTGGGGGGGGGGGGGGGGGGGGCGGGGGGTAGGGAGAGGGGGAGGGACTGACTCGTGCTTTAAGGTGAACACAGAGGTACAGTTTAAAAGAAAAAATCGTGGCTGCTTTAATAGATGTTGAGAGAAAAGTGCAAGGCATGGGCGGGGAGTAGAAACGGCCACGCGTATGAAAAATTCCGTGCTCCCCCACCCACCCCCCTCCCCCTCGCACAGATGACTAAAATGTACCCAGGAACGAGAACAAGTAAAAACAGCCAACAGCCCACAGTCAGACATGCACCGCTGACTGCAGACTGACACCACCAGCACCATCCTTGTAACAACTGACAGGAGGAAGGAGGGACCGGGGGACCAGCGGAGTGAGGTGAGAGATACGGAAGGTGGGATAGAGGGTGGGAAAAGATGATGGGGGGGGGGGGGGGGGTTTAGCTACAATCTCATTACGAGCCAGTAGGCCATGCCACCTGCCTCTTATGTAAAATGAATGAGCGTCGCCATTGAAAGAGACGCGCGTGGCAGAGGGAGCAGCCACCTACCTCCAAGAGTTATTGGTTCCGGGGAGATGGAATTGGAGAGTTCCTGATAGCACGGAACACGTATAGTATGTACCGGAGTGGGGATTGGGAAGAAGCGGGAGAAATGTGCCGAGCTCAGCAGTTTGACTAACTGCCGATCCGGCGAGACGATTTCATCTGTTTCGGGGTTTTCTTTTTACCGTTCTAGAGTAAAATGTTTAGTATCTATCTGCCTTACTCACTCATGCAGATAAATTGATCGCGCGCGCGGGTGTGTGTGTGTGTGTGTGTGTGTGTGTGTGTGTGTGTGTCTGCGAGCAAACGAGAGACAGAGAAAGAGAGAGGTGGAGGGTGGGGAGAGGGTACCCAGGTGTATATGAATTTAGCTTGAATAGCTCACGTGATCCACAGGCTCGTAACCCTTTTTTATCCTAGGATTGGGGGTCGAATTTACGCCGGGCCGTTTTGTTAAAGGGGGATTTCCCCCTAGGATTTATTCAGATTCCATTTCCCAAACAGTCTTCGAATGATACTATATATAACCAAGGTTCTGTGTGTGAATGAACATATAACATCTTTCACACACGTAAAACCCCATCACCTACTTTAAAAAGAAAAAATGGCCACTTTGACCATTACACACATAACATACTCCCTGAGTGAAAAATCGTATGAATAAGGGTGGAGGAAAAGAGTGATTAATATTGACATGGGAAATAACTGAGTATAGTGCCAGCAGGCAGCTCTTCAGTCGGTTCTTCCCAGGTAGGAAGCCCGTGGTGTAAATAAGAATGTGGATTATAAAGTGCTTAAAGCTTAGTCTCTCTAACCGAGGTTAAGTGCTACAAAAGTACATATAAAATAATAATAATAAGGATGATGATGATGATGATGATGATGATGATAATCTCTCTCTCTCTCTCTCTCTCTCTCTCTCTCTCTCTCTCTCTCTCTCTCTCTCTCTCTCTCACACACACACACACACACACACATATGTAAACGCACACACACACACGTAAAACACACACACACACACACACACACACACACACACACACACACACACACACACACGTGCACTCACACACATATGCACGCATGCACACATACACACATGCCGTAATTATGTCAGCAGCATGTTAGTTCACGATTAATGTCAGCTCCTTGCACAGTACTAATGATGTGGACATATTTTATTCACATACACAAGCAAGTGAGCGAGCTCATACACACATACGTACACAGACGTGGGCGCCTACACACACACACACACACACACACACACACACACACACACACACACACACATACATACATACACACACACACGTGCTCGCATGCACACGTGCATACACACATGCTCATGCAAGTATTGTCATTGCCGTAATTATGTCAGCAGCATGTTAATTCTCGATTTATGTTAGCTCGCTGCACAGTGCTACTGATGTGAACAGATTTCATTCACGCGCGCGCGCGCGCCTATACACTACCTACAAAGCGCGCGCGCGCGCGCGCGCGCACACACACACACACACACACACACACACACACACACACACACACACATGTCTTACAGACTCCGCAATCTGTCTCATAAACCTCAGTTGAGACTGAGGAACGGAGAAGGCATAGAAATGGCAGGGGAGATGTGAGAAACAGGTGGAAGGTGTGGGGATGGAAGATTTCATAACACGAGGTTTGTGGAGGCCTTTTTTTTTTTTTTTTTTTTTTTTTAACTTAAGTTGCTTTTATACGACTCTGTGGACTTAAGCTATCCTTTTTTGGATGACTATGCAGGTCAGCACGCCGATGTTCCTCTACATCCTAGGACGAACCATACATCGAGTGTTCGGCTCCTTCCTCACCCCCCTCCCTACCGCCCCCTTCAAACCAACTGTGTACAGAACGAACTTTGGCAAGATGACGGCCCTGATATTCTCGCTATAAACAGCATTCTTGCTACACAACCAACAAGCGCGTTGGAGAGTATATTGGAAAACAAGATTTTGACGCCCAATACAACATCCAACATGTTATATGCACAGCTTGGCTGTAACCAAATCTTCGCAACACTGCAAACCCGACAACCTTTGGCCTTTTTCCTCTTGGAGGAAAGGGAACCGGGAAGGGGGGAGAAAGGGATGGAGGAGTGGGTGGGGTGATTGACAGGAACGATGAGCCCGTATTCAGAACATAGCTGGACTTCCAACATGGTGTAGTAAATTCGGTGGATCGAGTCTCAGCAGCTTTTAGTGACATTTTAAGTCTACATACGTGTAGACTGAAGAAAAGGAAAACATGGCATTGTGGAATTGGAACAGCATTCTTTTCTGGCACTCAGCCACTTGATCTTCTTGTATTGAAGATTAAAAAGATTAAACAGAAGCTGAGACTGGATTCTCTCTCTCTCTCTCTCTCTCTCTCTCTCTCTCTCTCTCTCTCTCTCTCTCTCTCTCTCTGTTCTATATATAGAATATATGCCGAATCAAAGCCATTCTCTGAGTACCGTAAACTTTCCCACCATTAGTTCAATTAATTTCTCACCATTTTCTCGCCATGAATTTTCATGGCGTTTACCCTTCCTCATCCCTTACGTGTGCATATCCCTGCAGAGTATCAAACACACATGTTCAAACTTCAAGATAACATTTAAGAATTCAAGTTAGCTTTCGATGAGATATGGAAACACAAATACGCTCAGCATTCACTGCCCCCCCCCCCCCCCCCAAAAAAAAAAAAAAAAGTAAGTACATTTTGACGTCGGAATGTAAACATATCGTACAATCTGGTAACAAACAAACAATAACAAACAAAACCAAACAAAAAGTCGCAGAGAAACGAGTTAACATAGCCCGCGAACGGAAAAAAAGACGAATCAGATCCCGGAGTGACAGTTCAATCCAAACAAGCGCCCATTGTCCTCCTATCCATTTACTTCGGGTTTGTCAGTTTTTATTTTTGTTTCTGTCCTGTTTCTGTTACATGGTGGCAAGCCGTTCATAGTTGCACTTATGTTCTAGTTAGTTCCAGGGGTTAACAGATACAGCTTTTATTTTACAGACAAGTAAATGAGTTTTTTTGTGTGTTAAGTTCTATTGCAGTCAATTTCACTAGAGAGGGAGAACCAAGGCAGAGAGAGAGAGAGAGAGGGGGGGGGGGGGAGTAAGAGAGAGTGAGGGGGGGGGGAGGCAAAATACAGAATGAGATACAGAAAGACAGATAGAGACAGAAAGAAAAATATAGAAGGAAGAAGGTACGAAAGGGAGAGAGAAGGGGGGGGGGGGGGGGGGGGGGAGAGAGAGAGAGAGAGTGGGAGAGAGAGGAAGGGAGAAGAGAGACGGAGAGAGACAGAGACAGACAGACAGAGAGAGAGACAGACAGACAGACAGAGATAGCATTAGGATCAAGCGGGAGAGGGCAGATATACTGATGACAGGAAAGGGAGAGAGAGAAAGAGAGGAAGACACAGGGACAAAAGTAAAGACTTAAGAAAGAAACGAGACAGAGACAAGACAATCATGTACATGGTATTCACAGCAGCGAAAAATGCGGCGAAACTGAGAGAATGGGAGAAGATAGACAGCGACATGCGAGAATCCAGGTTCTCTTCTTGTTAAAGAACAGGAAACCTTACTTGACACACGACTTTTCTCTTCCTTCCGTCAATCGTTCGTCGTTTACTGACAAGTTTGCACATCCTAGGAGCCCTCAAAAGCAGGATTGAACTGATCTAGTTTACTGCAAAATGGTGCCTGACTGAGCATTCTAAATCCGCTTATACGACAGATTTCACGCTTTGTAGCGAAGGCTGAGATGACCTTGAAAGATAAAACAGACAGACAGACTGAGACACAGACAGACTGATATCAGTCTGCCGAAGCAAAAAAAGAACACTCACTATACTCGCTTGTTATTCAGTCTTAACGCACCTGATCCCGGCTTTCTCATATTGTTCGCAGGTACTTGCATTCTATTTCTTCGCCAGTCTTAAGCCATCAACTTTTTTTTTTTTTAATCAGTGCTTCATTTAGATTTTCATCATCCGCTATTGGTTTAGATTTTCAATTAGTCATTCATCAAACTTACATCAGTTTTCGGTCGGTCAAGAACATGAATTAAGAGCAGGAAATGGAGAAGGAAGAGCAAGAGGTGGAACAGGAAGAACAGGCTATGCCTGAACAGGAAGACAGCACTGGAACAGGAAAAGGGCGCCATGGATGTGGAAGAGGGCATGAGGAAGTGGAGTGGGGAGGAGACGAAAAAGATAAAGGAGGAAGAAGAAATGAAGAGGGAAAAAGGAATGAAAAGAGTCACATAAAGAAAAAAACAACAGAAGGTGGGAGTAAACATGAGGCGGACAAGTGGAGAAAAGATTAAGAAGAAAATGGAGAGGGAGTTGTGGAGGAAGATGTAACAAGAATGAAAAAGGGAAAAAAAACCCACACAGAGGAAAAAAAACAGAAAGGGTGAAACGAAATTGTGATCATACGTCACTGCCTGTTTTTTACACTACTAAAACGGTGAAAAGACTGCTACAGAAAACTTTCCAAGTATTTTGAACACCAGCCAAGGACAGAATCAGGCCTAACCAGTAAAGTCTGGTTTTCTTCAAGAATGATCACATGTATCAGCTAACTGTGGTTTCTGTCGAATGCCACAGAAACGCCAACTTCTGTCAAAAAAAAAGTTACGTTAACTACTGGGGTTACTGCACACACAGAGAAAGTATGGATCACGGATTCTCTTCACTTGTTATCAAAAAGACGAAGAAAAGATTAGACTGTCACGGGACTGCAGTGACACACGAGTACCTTGAAAAGTGCCAAAGAAAAGAGAACTTAGAACAAAGATGAATGATGATAATGATGACTATAATGATGACAATATCGACGACAATGATAATGATAATGGTGGTGGTGAATTTGCTTCCCGTTTGGGTTGTTCACTTTGAAACTGGAAACCCTAACAACAGACTGAAAAGAAAAAGACGAAAAGAAAAGAAAAGAAAGAAAAGCCCATGCGGTTCTTACCTGCTCAGGTACGCCTCGGAGTAACGGACAAGTAGTTGGACAAAAGCAAGTGGCGGGGACAACGGTGATGCGACGGCGGCGACGGCGGCGGTGGCAGATGACTGATTGAACCGGCAGCGGAGTGTGTATACCCCCCCGGGCGGGCCCAGGGACATTCCCGGGCCGAGAGGTCTTGTCCTGGCCTTGCAGGCGGCTGTCCCACTGGGCGCACTCCCGGCGTCACAACTCACGGCCCTGGTGGTGGCCTCAGCCCGCATCAGCACACCCCTCCGCTCCACAGCATTGCTCTTGACCCTTCCAGCAACCACACCATGGTCTCAATCCCATTGGAGCACCTCGAGTTACGCTGGGGTCGCCCACAAGGTACCCGCCGCTTCCAATCACATGCGAACACTTTATAGCCCTGGAACTGCGTAATTGTGGCGACGCTGCTAGTAGACATGCACGTTGGTTGCTCTACTCGTGCATCACTAGACAGGATGCGTTATGATGGACGCAGAAGACAAGGTGGATACATGAAATGCATGGAAATTGCAGGATTCGGAGACACTAGTTTTCTATGACAGTTTAGTGTCGGTGCAACTCTCTCTTTTCTTTCCTCATACAACACTGTGCACCTTTCCCCCCCCTATTTAAGCTAACAGAATCGTAGTAGATGGAAAAAACCGACGCAGCGAGGAAGAGACAAACGGCGAAGAATTAAGAAGTCTGTCAATCGTTCCGACATCTCACGGCAGAGGCCGACTCAGCACTGGCAGCGCCTGAGAGGGCCCGCTATTATTATAGTAGTAGAGGCCGTCGTAGTAGTACTTAAGGTGTAGTTGTAGTGGTGGTTGTGTGGTGGGGTCGGAGGCACGTGGGGGGATAATGACAGGGATGGGTGGAGTGGAGTAGTGGTGGTGGTGGTGGTGGTGGTGTGGTGGTGGAGACAGGAGAGGAGAGCGTTTGTCAGCGGCAGACACTGGCTGGTGGTTATAGGCCGACCACACGTGGACCTGACAAGCACACGGTAGGCTGCTGCTGCTGGTGGCTCACACTGACTGACTGATAGAAGCGGCGGCACTCTACTCAGGCAGCCGGTCTCCCTTTCCATGCAATACGTCTATCCGCCTCTCTCCCAACTTCTTTCCCCTCCCGGTTCCAGACGTCAACGTCTTCGCGAGTCAGACTTGAGGGTTTACCCCCCTCCTTCCTTCCCTTCCACTCTCATATCCCCCCGCCTCTCCCCCCTTCCTCCGGTTCCTTCACTTTACTCCACTATCTAGCATCTATCTCTGTCCCCCGTTCCTCAGACTCCCAACCGTCAAGTTTACCGAGGCTTCAAGACGTCACGCCATTCCAGTGATTCTTCGGTTAAAAAATTTGAAGAAACGCAGACTTCAACACATCTTCAAACTGGACGTCTTATTCTGAAAAGAAAAAGAAAGCAACATGAGGGGAACGTCAGCAAAAGCGAAAGGGCGGATGAGAGAGAGAGAGAGAGAGAGAGAGAGAGAGAGAGAGAGAGAGAGAGAGAGAGAGAGAGAGAGAGCACTACATCTTTAGTTAGGTCCTTTCAAATCCCTAATTAGACTTCATTTTTTTTTTTTTTCAGATTTCCCCTTCAGTCCTTTAAACTATGTCAGTGTGTGTGTGTGTGTGTGTGTGTGTGTGTGTGTGTGTGTGTGTGTGTGTGTGTGTGTGTGTGTGTGTGTGTGCCCGCGCGCGCGGCCGGGGTAATGTGTGTGGTGTGATGGGGGGTGGGGGGGGGGTATGTGTGAGCATATGTGTGTGTGTGGTAGAGAGAGAGAGAGAGAGAGAGAGAGAGAGAGAGAGAATGTGTGTGTGTGTGCCTGTGTGTGTGTGTGTGTGTGTGTGTGTGTGTGTGTGTGTGTGTGTGTGTGCGCGCGCGCGCGCGCGTACGTGCGTGCGCGCACGTTTGTTTGTGTATTTGTGTGTGCGTGCGTATGTGTGTGTGTCTGTCTGTGCGTGTGTGCATGCGCGTGTGTGTGTGCGCGCGGACATATTTATCTGTCTGTGTGTCTATCGGATACTGTTATAGTTTTTTTCGTGCTCCGTTACAGGTGGACTTTGATTCGATGTTTTACAAGACGGACAAGCATCAATAGAGTTTATTTCTCAGCTGAGACTGACCAAATCTGATGGCACTTTCGTGCGAACTGGGCATCTTGCCGGTCGCCGTGGAAAGCGAAATACAGAACAAAGTTAATTATCAACTCTCACAGAATCTCTGATCAATTGCCGTTCTCTGTTTCTGAACTGTTCTCACTTCTCTTCAGTTTTTCTCCATTGACATTCTGCTGCTGCAATCATCTAGCGAGGTCAGTTTTGTGCACTTTTTGTGCATTATTTATAACGTGCATTGAAATGTCAAAAATCATCCTTGTCTGTTTCGCACAACGTATTCAATAAGCATTAATTTGTATCTTATTTTGTGCGTTAACTTGTATTTTGTCTAGTTTTCGGTAACACTGCAGTCTGTTGCAGTCTTTTCACGATCATTTTATACACGCTTAACGCTTACTGCTGTCTGCTTCTGTAACTAGGCAAGATAGCATGGATCTGCTACAATACGGTTACTTGCAGTTTCCCTGCTTATCTCCCCGATGTACGTGCCTGCATACACCCTCCAACACTCTCCGTTCTTCTCACGCATGATGTCTTCGCCAAAACCGCTGTAAACGTAAATCTCGTGGCTTTCATTCTTTCTCTGTCCAGGGTTCCCTGCTTGCAAGTCCCTTCCATTCAATGTGACAGTCCGCTTCTCGGTTGCGTCTTTGAAAATTGAAATCGAACGTTAAGAGGTACCTTTTCAAACAGTCCTTCCTGGTTCAGAACCTTTCCAGTATTTTGTTTCCATTTCTGTGATTAAAAATAAGTGTGTTTGTGAAAATGCGTCTTTAAAAGCGCCTAGATCCACACATGAGGCGGTATGTAAATGCCTGTCATTATCATCATTGTCGTTATTATTGTTTAATTACACTAAAGAAGCTGGAGAAAAGCTTAGAAATGTTGAGGTTACAAGCATTCGCAGAAAGCGACAGTAAAAAACAACTGTCACTGGGGAATGCTGGAAATCTTGAACAGCTGCCGTAGAAAGGCGACCAGCTAATTTCTTTTCCCAGTTGTGGATGCAAAATTTCATCATCTGTCTGTGTTGTCCTTGGCTACTGCTGCTGTTATTGCTGTTAATCTCTTTCAACTGAGCATTCTTGGGGTCACCGGTATAAGCATGCGAAATGTCAGGTGACTGAGTGTATTTAATGAAGCCACGTTTCGATATCACATGGGTATTCTTCGTTGCATCGCTGCTTTGGCAGTCACCCTTTCGTCTTCGAAGGATTCTTTGTCTGGGAAATGACAATTATTATGGTAGGAGTACACTTTGGCTGTTGGCGATAGTCAGGATCAGCGCATCACGTTATCCATAATCACAGTTCACATAATCACGACTTCCATAATCACATTTCTCACAATAAGATATCCCATAAATGATGTAGTTTTATTTTTCATGATTCCTCAAACTCATTAAGAAATACAGAACACTAATCTTATTTTGTATAGCGTAAAACCCTCATAAGAAAGTGTAAAAACAGGGATGTGTTTCAAAGTATTTTCATGAGTTTAAAAATGGATTGTGTCCGCAGGGGCATCTCTGTTTTTACCACAGAATTTTTCATCGCCTGAGAGAGAGAGAGAGAGAGAGAGAGAGAGAGAGAGAGAGAGAGAGAGAGAGAGAGAGAGAGAGAGATGAGATGATGATGATGATGATGATGATGATGATGATGATGATGACGATGACGATGGTGATGATGTTTTTACAAGAGAATGTTCATCACACCGAGAGAGAGAGAGAGAGAGAGAGAGAGAGAGAGAGAGAGAGAGAGAGAGAGAGAGAGACAGACAGAGACAGACAGACAACCAGACAGACAGACAAACAGCCAGACATGAAAGCTGCTCACTATGGCTGACGGGCATTGTGTCAGAATATGCTGTTAAGGCCAACCTGACTATTTTCTAAGTCTATTGTTTCCACTCAGAACAACGGGTTATGGGAACCGTTATAATGGAAGCTTGATGCGTTAGTTATGATAGAAGTCCGCCATGACTGACGGCAATCGTTACGTACAAGCTTGTCAAGGCTGACTGCAGTTTTTAGGATTGGAGTTCATCCTGGTTGAAGATAACTGATAGAATAGGAGCTCATCATGTCTGACAGCGGTTGCTACGATAGGAACTCACCATGCCTGACGGCAACTGTTAGAATTGGAGCTCACCATGCCTGACGGCAATGGGTAGAATTGGAGCTCACCATGTCTGACGACAATTTTTACAATTGCAGCTCACCATGTCTGACGGCAATTGTTAGAATTGGAGCTCACCATGCCTGACGGCAATTTTTACAATTGGAGCTCACCATGCCTGACGGCAATTGTTAGAATTGGAGCTCACCATGCCTGACGGCAATTGTTAGAATTGGAGCTCACCATGCCTGACGGCAATTTTTACAATTGCAGCTCACCATGCCTGACGGCAATTGTTAGAATTGGAGCTCACCATGCCTGATGGCAATTGTTAGAAATGGAGCTCACCATGCCTGACGGCAATTTTTACAATTGCAGCTCACCATGCCTGACGGCAATTGTTAGAATTGGAGCTCACCATGCCTGACGGCAATTGTTAGAATTGGAGCTCACCACGGCTAACGGCAGTTGTTACAATAGGAGTTCACCATGTCTGATGGCAGTTGTTAGAATTGGAGCTCACCATGCCTGACGACAATTTTTACAATTGGAGCTCACCATGCCTGACGGCAGTTGTTACAATAGCAGCTCACCATGTCTGATGGCAGTTGTTAGAATTGGAGCTCACCATGCCCTGACGGCAATTGTTAGAATTGGAACTCACCATGCCTGACAGCATTTGTTACAATAGGAGCTCATCATGTCTGATAGCAGTTGTTAGAATTGGAGCTCACCATGCCTGACGGCAATTGTTAGAATAGGAGCTCACTATGTCTGATGGCAGTTGTTAGAATAGGAGCTCACCACGGCTGACGGCAGTTTTTTTTAGAATAGGAGCTCACCACGGCTGACGGCAGTTGTTAGAATAGCAGCTCACCATGCCTGATGGCAGTTGTTACAACAGGAGCTCACCATGCCTGATGGCAGTTGTTAGAGTAGCAGCTCACCATGTCTGACGGCAGTTGTTACAATTGGAGCTCACCATGCCTGACGGCAGTTGTTAGAATAGCAGCTCACCATGCCTGACGGCAGTTGTTAGAATAGCAGCTCACCATGCCTGATGGCAGTTGTTAGAATAGCAGCTCACCATGCCTGACGGCAGTTGTTAGAATAGGACCTCACCATGCCTGATGGCAGTTGTTAAAGTAGCAGTTCACCATGCCTGACGGCAGTTGTTAGAATTGGAGCTCACCATGCCTGACGGCAGTTGTTACAATAGGAGCTCACCATGCCTGACGGGCAGTTGTTAGAATAGCAGCTCACCATGCCTGACGGCAGTTGTTACAATAGAAGCTCACCATGTCCGCCGGCAGTTGTTAGAATAGCAGCTCACCATGCCTGACGACAGTTGTTAGAATAGGAGCTCACCATGCCTGACGGCAATTGTTAGAATTGGAGCTCACCATGCCTGATGGCAGTTGTTACAATAGGAGCTCACCATGTCTGATGGCAGTTGTTAGAATTGGAGCTCACCATGCCTGACGGCAATTGTTAGAATTGGAGTTCACCATGCCTGATGGCAGTTTGTTAAAATAGGAGCTCACCATGCCTGATGGCAATTGTTAGAATTAGAGCTCATCATGCCTGACAGCAATTGTTAGAATAGGAGCTCACCATGTCTGATGGCAGTTGTTAAAATAGGAGCTCACCACGGCTGATGGCAGTTGTTAGAATAGGAGCTCACCATGGATGACGGCAGTTGTTACAATAGCAGCTCACCACGGCTGACGGCAGTTGTTACAATAGGTGCTCACCATGCCTGACGGCAGTTGTTAGATTACAAGCTCACCATGCCTGACGGCAGTTGTTAACATAGGAGCTCACCATGTCTGACATCAGTTGTTAGAATAGCAGCTCACCATGCCTGACGGCAGTTGTTACAATAGGAGCTCACCATGTCTGACGGCAGTTGTTAGAATAGGAGCTCACCATGCCTGACGGCAGTTATTAGAATAGCAACTCACCATGCCTGACGGCAGTTGTTAGAATAGCAGCTCACCATGCCTGACGGCAGTTGTTAGAATAGCAGCTCACCATGCCTGACGGCATTTGTTAGAATAGCAGCTCACCATGCCTGACGGCAGTTGTTACAATAGGAGCTCACCATGCCTGATGGCAGTTGTTACTATAGGAGCTCACCATGCCTGACGGCAGTTGTTACAATAGGAGCTCACCATGCCTGACGGCAATTGTTACAATAGGAGCTCACCATGCCTGACGGCAGTTGTTACAATAGGAGCTCACCATGGCTGACGGCAGTTGTTAGAATAGGAGCTCACCACGGCTGACAGCAGTTGTTAAAATAGGAGCTCTCACCATGCCTGACGGCAGCTGTTACAATAGGAGCTCACCATGCCTAATTGCAGGTGTTAGAATAGGAACTCAAAATGGCTGACGGCAATTGTTAGAACAGGAGCGTGCCATGGCTGATAGCAATTGTCTGGACTAGTTGACTGCATTTGTGGTGGGATAGGAGCTTATCATAGCTGTTGTAATAAGAGCTTACATGGTTGATGGTAATTGTCAAGATAGGGGTTTACTATGATGGCAACTGTCATGATAGAAACTTACTATGTCTGACAACAAGTGTCACAATAGGAGTTTACTCCAGCTGATGGCAACTGTCAAGATAGAAGCTTACTATGGCTGACAACAATTGTCACAATAGGAGCTTACTCCGGCTGATGGCAACTGTCATGATAGAAGCTTACTATGGCTGACAATTGTCACAATAGGAGCTTACTCCGGCTGATGGCAACTGTCATATTCATGACAGGAACTTGCCATGGCTGATGGCAATGACTGGGACAGGAGCTTACCATTGTGGATGGCAGTTGCTAGGACATAAGTTTACCATGGTTCATGAAAATTGTCATGACAGGAGTTTTCCATGCCTGATGGTAATCGTCACGATAGGTGCTCACCATGGCTGTTGGCGATTATAAGAATAGGTGCTCATCATGGCTGACGGCCACTGTACGGATAGGAATTTACCTTGGCTGACAGCTATGTTAGGATAGGAACTTATCCTGGCTGACGGCAATGGTCGTGACAGATCACCATGACTCACAATTATTGTCATGATAGGAATTTACTGTGACTGACGGTAACTATTGAGATTAGAGCTTGCCATGACTGACGGTAAGTCTTGATAATAGCTTGTATGGCTAAAATCAGTTGTTCTGAAAGAAGCTTACAGTGACTGACAGCAATTGTCACGATAGAAGCTTACCATGGCTGACGACAGTTGTCACCGATGGATGACAGCGACTGTCATGTCAGGAGCTTACCGTGGCTGGTGGTAATTGTCAAGATAGGAGCTTTCCATGACAATTGCCATGATAGCAGTTTACCATGGTGGACGGCAGTTATCACGATAGAAGCTTTCCATGACAGACGGCAATTGTTGTAATGGGAGCTTATCATGTCATATGGCAATTATTACGAAAGAGGGTTTATCGTGACTGTCGGCGTTGTATTGTATATAACATTCAGTTTAATCTACAACTTCGGATCTTTATCGAAAACTTGACAAAGCTTTAGTCGAAATCTAAGTAATATTTTCAACACCAAAGTAATCAGTATTTAACATAACAGAATAACTATAATCTTGACTTAAACATCACATTTTGACATCACGATCACTTTTTTTTTTCAAACTGCAGCTTGCTTAGTAAGTTAATGTTGCCCTTATTACCCCTCTAAACGTGAACCTGGACAATCTGCGCTGTTCAGTAGTGAACCAATATCGCTAGGCGTCTGCTGGCCTGTGCAATACTGGGAAATCCGCTCATTCATCTACATTTTCTCCTCGTTTGGGACAAAAAAGAAACTGATTCCACAGATCGATCAGCAACGCGCGCATGCGCGTATCAGGACATCTAAGCTGTCATGGACGTGGTTTTACTAGATCTGTGTCATAGATCTTGCCTGGAAACTGATCATAGTGTAAGACGAGGTTGGGTTGAAACATTCGAATATTCACTGAATGGGAGAAAAAAAATGGAGGAGGAGGGAGTGCGTGTGTCTGCCATCGTGCGCGTGGACCCGCGCGTACAGAGAGAGAGAGAGAGAGAGAGAGAGAGAGAGAGAGAGAGAGAGAGAGAGTTTTAATCAATAAAAACGTACAGATATATTATAAAAACAATTCAACGGCGCTCAAAGGGACACTAATTCTGCAGGCCGTGGCATGTGACTTTTTTTTTTTTTTTTTTTTCCTTTTTCATCCAAACCGCAGGCTCTCTTTATCCCAAGATGGTTTCTTTTGGTTTGCTATTTTTAACATATGTAAACGTAAGCAGGACTATGTGACAGTTTAGTACAACAGCCATTGTACGTCTTCAAAGCAAAGTAAAACAAAAACAGAAACGAAAAAAAATCAACTGTTTATTAACTGAACTGTAGGTATAGATTGTAAGTGTTTCGTTTACTTGAGAACGGTGTGTCATTCGACATTCGTCGGGTTTACGTTTGGTGACCTCAAGATTTCACCTTTCGTAGGTTATGTGTTGGTCTTGCAAACAGTCCTGTCAAACTTCTTTTTTGGACATACTGACATACATGCGTGCGCGCGCGCGCGCGCGCGCGCGCGCGCACACACACACACACACACACACACTGAGTAAGAGAGAGAGAGAGAGAGAGAGAGAGAGAGAGAGAGAGAGACAACACCACCCTGTTCTGCTGATCACACGTGCCACGGTGCAAGGATACAACGTGACAGAACGGACAGCTGAAATAGTAGCAGTAGCAGTAATACGTGTCAGAGCACAGTAAACCTAGCAGGCAGCTAAACGACTGCGTTGTAGAAATCGGCCGAAGGAAGATACACAAATCAATCTTCAAGTACGAGGCATACGAAAGAGAGGACAGAAAAACTGAAGTTCTAGTTGTAGACAGGAAAAACCAAAACAAGTGTAGATAGAAGAGAGGACTTCGTTTCATACCCAGTACTCGCCTATACCGGAAAAACAGGATCTGCGATGCAAATCGCCGCGATTTTGTCAACGAATGATTGTTTTGTCCGGAACGTTTAGAAACTTTTCTCTAAAATCAATTGAGATTGTACCGAGTCCACAAAGAACATCCCAGGGCTTTGGAAAAGCGACCATAGCACCTTTTAAAAGAAATATTCAAACTAACACAAAAATAGAGGGGGAGAGGGGAGGGGAACAGGCCGGGAAAGAAAGTGCGCATTTATGGGTTGACAGTCATTTTTCTTACGCTATGTATTGACAGTCTGTCTTGCTGTCCCTTCTAACAAAATAATAACAGCCCAATAAATGCAGAAACAGAGCTCCGCAAGTGCTGGGATTGAAGCGAGACGAGGACAGCGACAGGCGGAGTAGACACGACGTGGTCTGTGTCTAAGTGGAAGTTTAGGGCGCGAGATGACGCCGGAGGTTGGGGCGGGCACCGGTGTGCGTGCACGGACACTAAAGCAGCAATGTCTAACTGTGGCCCCCAGTGCCCAGGGGACGTTCTGGTAACCACACACTCAGACGAAAGCCGAGTGCCTTTGCCGAAGACGTCAGGAGTGCTCTGGCAGCAAATGACTGCCTATGAGACGTTTCGTCCCGGAGTTTTTGCTCGTTGGTTTTCCTAAAATCTCTGCCTTTCAGTGTGTCTTCTTGTTTGGATGTGTGTGTACGTGCGTGCGTGCGTGCGTGCGTGCGTGCGTGCATACGTGCGTGCCTGTTTGTCAATCTCTCTTTCTGTCTCTCTCCCCGCCTCCTGTATCCAAACACTGTAACATAAAAGTTAAGAGTGGGAAAATGCCTTTCGCAACACATTCAACACAATCATCAACAATAACACTACTTAAATGATACGATTTTTTTTCTTTCTATTTCAATGCTGATTATCATTTTTCAAGAGACAGGCTATCGTTCGAGAGTTTGTTAATAAACTGTTTAACATTTGTTTCATATTCATGGTGTATGTTCATCATAGTTTCTCTTTTCACAGTCTCTTTGGGTGGTGAGGGGAACAGGGGGAGGTGGGGGGGGGGGGGGGGGAGGAGGGGCGGGGCTTTATGTTTGTCCCTTCTGTATGTTTAAGAAACAGTCTGTAGGCCTACAACTGGATTAGGAAGTAGACTTCTTCTGTTGAGAAATCTGACCAGTTGCACTTGGCCTGTTCTTCCTTCACCCCTCCCCCCCTCCCCTCTCTCTCTCCCCCCCCCCCTCTCTCTCTCTCTCTCTTTATATCTCCGTGTATGCATGTAAGTGAAGGAATAAGGGAGAGGGCCTGGAGAATGTGGAGAGGTTGTTTTATTTCTGGTTGTTTTTTTTGTTTTGTTTTGTTTTTTTTTTTGTTTTTGTTTTTTACTGCATCAGCAAAACATTCTTATCTTATATTCTCCGCTGTGACTTCCCAACAGTGATGCTGGAGTATCTCTTGAGTTACAATTAGTACCGTTACTTTCTGGAGATCTTGCGTGTTCCTCGCACAGTGCAACGACATGGGGGGGGGGGGGGGGGGGGATACTTCCGTAACTATTATAATGAAGGAAGCACATCTAACTCCAATGTGAAAGTACGACGTTTTTCAACAGATTACGAAAGCGGTGCGCATGCACTATCTATCGAAGCACATACTGAAGAAAAATAGTTTCCCAGACAACAGTTTCCCATGTAGTTTACGTATTTCTCCATCAAAAATCCTCATAACAACGAGACAAACTAATTCCTGCAAGAAATTTGTCAGAAGCTGTGACCTAGGATCTTCTGGCCCTTGATGGATTCCTGTGGTATTCCAGAAAAAGTGTAGGTAAGGTCAGAAGGGCTGGCGAGTACAGACTGGTAGACAGACGTGTAGATAGACTGATGGATAGATAGATAGATAGATAGATAGATAGATAGATAGATAGATAGATAGATAGACAGACAGATAGAGATAGATAGACAGATACAGACAGACAGATAGACAGACATAACATACTTAACATAATATATATAAGAGAGACATAAGAAAAGAGTAATCAAAGCATGATTATTCTGGTCTAAATTCCGTACACACACATACACACACAACACACACACACACACAGAGAGAGAGAGAGAGAGAGAGAGAGAGAGAGAGAGAGAGAGAGAGAGAGAGAGAGAGAGAGAGAGATTTAGTAGGTCCGTCAAATTCTAACACCCAAAATCGCCACTCCTCCAGCAAAAAGTGTAGGTTAAAGCTGTAAAAAACAAAATGCTTTGCAAGAATGTCTAGCTGCATATTGATGTCGTTCTTTTTGCTTTCTCTGGGATACATAAAGACATAATACAAGAGAAACCTTGAAGCCAGGGCGAAAGAAAACTTGGTGGGTACAGTCTTGACCAGACACCGGTATGACTCATCGTCGCGATTTTTCTTTTCTTTTTCTCGCTTCTTTTTCTTTTCTTTTCTTTGGGGGTGAGTTGGGGGTGGGAGTGGCGGAGGGAAAGGGGTGTGCGTGGAAGGAGCGACACGACCAGGAATGGGCAGCCGTCTGGGAGACAATCTCCCTCTAATACCGCCCTGATTGCTGCTCTGACTCTCTCTACCCCTCTCTCCATTTCTTCCCAATTTCCCCTTTGGGGGAGCTGTCAGACCCAGGCTCCCCTAACAGGGCTCTTGGCCATTATTTAAGGCGGGTTAGACGTCATTGTATTCCAGACTGGTGACAGACTAAGGGAGCCGTTGATGACTCTTGGGGTTCGTTTCTCAGAGCAATAGAGACACGTGGTGTGACCGGTGATTTGGTCCGTTGATAGCTTTTTTTCTCCAGTTGTTTTCGTTTAAATGCTGGTAAATGAGCGGAGGAGGTGGTATTTTTGTTCTGTCTTGTAGGTGTGTTCTTCAAGTTTAGATAGACAGATAAATAAACAGATAGAGTGATGGATATAGACAGATAGACATTCAGACAGACAGACAGACAGATAGGTAGACAGACAGACTGATAGACAGATAGATAGAGATGCATAAAATCAGCAGCTACATAGCTTTGATCAAGTACAATACATAAAGGAGTTCGTGGAATTTTTTTTCTTTCTAATCTGTTATGCCGCACTGCAGACAAATAAATCTATCGTCTTTTTCTTCTGAATTCGGCTTTTAGAATCAGTTCTCAAGCAGGTGAATATAAGTAAACACGCTCCTCGAATGCAAGACGTAGACATAACAGATTAAGAGCAATTATTTCTGATTATGCAAGTGTTTCTCTTCAGTTGGCAATCACAGATCAGAAGCAACCATAAGCTCTTCATGTAGGGAAACAGCTGGCGCTACAAGATTAATTTAATACAAACATTTTCACTGAAATCTTGAAATCTTCCCCTTTGCCCCTTTCCGCCACGTGCAAGATTGTCAACTTGACCAGCCGCCGTGGCGAAGTGGTTAGCGTTGCGGACTCCCGGCTGGGAGGTCGTGGGTTCGAATCCCATCAGAGTCATATGGGTTTTTTTTTTTTCCCCCCGACCGGCTCCTACCCAGAGTTGAGTTTGCTGCGGACTCAGTTGGGAAGACTGGGACCACACAGTCGAGTTTCATCCACTTAATGGATGCGTTTCTGAAGTGTTGCTCAAATTTCCTGACCAACACTGCAGGTGCCTGTATCTCTCGGGTCTGGTTGATGCCGGGATTTATTATGAAAGGAAGCGTTGAGTACAGCCCTATCATGTAGTCTCAGATTGAAATGGAAATCCGTAGCATCATCTTCATCATCCTCATTCTCATCGATTAGCATAAAAAAGAATGTCTCAAATTATGTGGCCCTTCATGCCCTGCTCTCATGGCGACCTCAATTTCGATGTCCTCTCCACATCTGTGGCCTTGGTTTGGCTCCGTCGGGGTCACCGGTATCGGCGAGTCCATGGGGGCTGTCGTTGGACGGACGTGGTGGCGCCCTCCGGAGGGAGACCTCACTCACGCCGGCTCCGCGACTAAGCAATTATTGTCGTCAGTAGGGGACTTAGTAGGTGGTGTCCTGCGTGTGTCAGATCAGAACAGGCGCCACTGAACACTACCGAAGTGACTCGGCAGCAGTGCTGTGTCTCCTCCGGTGGGTTGCCTCTTGACGATGACACTGACTGCTCCCTGTGGATTGCCGGTGCCGAGGCTGCGGCGGGGGCCGACCGGGCTGTGGCTGTGGACGGGATGTCGGAATGAGCGGCATGGGTGCACTGCCTCCGAGGTGGCGCAGAGGTTGGGACAGCAAAAAAAAAAAAAAAAAAAAAAGTTTGTCAACTTGACTATTCAAGTCATACTACAGCTTCTCTCTCTCTCTCTCTCTCTCTCTCTCTCTCTCTCTCTCTCTCTCTCTCTCTCTCTCTCTCTCTCTAACTGTATTGATAATCATATAATGTTTTTTTTTTTGTTAGATGTGATTAGCTTCATTTATATGCTCTCCTTCATAAGCGGCAATGGCCGGATTAGCTTCATTTATATGCTCTCCTTCATAAGCGGCAATGGCCTATATATGAATAAACTTTCCGCATCTCTCTAAATTTACATTTCCTTGAAATCTAAGAAATTGAGGCCCGGGTTTCTCGTTTCTGTCTTTACGTTACCAACGCACGCACTTGAGTGATCCCGACAGGTTCTTAAGGCGGGACTCAAGTTCTTTGTTACTCTTGATTTCACTGTTAAGATCTTGAACAGCAATTTGCGATGTGGAACATAGTCACCTCTTAACTGTTTCTTGTAAGACACTGGCTTGTGTTTCAACCTTTTCATTTTTTGGGGAGTTTTGTTTGAAACTGCCTAGTCTCATCAAACGCTCATGTGTGAGTTTAAGCATGTTTTTAAATGTATCCAGCCGTTTGCGGCGGATTTTTAGCTTATATAGAATTGCATCTCTTGAGTTGGTAGCCAAGGACTAGTAGTAAACCTGATTAGCTGTTTATGGAGCCAGAAACAAGTATCTCCTGCTGGTGATCTTCCCCACATACACGCCCCGTTGTAGTGACATTTTCGTTAGTAGGGGAGAAAATAAGAGCAGGTCTATATCAACTTTTTTAAGTGTCTAACGATCAACGACTTTTTTTTCTTCTTCTTCTTTTTTTTTTCCTTTTTTAAAAAGTCATATCCAAATAAATCTAGATATCTTTTCTTCTATTTAATCAACCACTCCACCCTCTTCCCACCCCTCTCCCTTCCTCTTCGTCCCTCTCCTTCATTTTCCTTTCACTTTCCTCCATATCTATTTGCCCATACGGTAGCAATCTAGACACCTAACAGTTTTACCTCTCGCACTCATAGGTAAATGATCCGTCCTGTGAGTAGCGTACATATCTTCAGTACCATAACTGGACAATCACCGCAATTGAAAAAGTTTCTGATTAGGCTTACACAGGAGTCAAAAAGCCGAGTAGTCGGACACACAAACTGCTCTCTCACTTACAGAACTGTATGGCTTCTTTTGCAGTCAGAAAAGAGCTAAATATTTTATTTTGCCCCCTGTTCAGATTCTCGTCAGTGAATGGCGTAATAGTTGAACTCCCTCTTTTTCACATTCTCGTTGAACACCATTTTCACAATGTTAGAACAATTGTCTGCACTTATTTTCATCTTTTACTACGCGATACAGTATTATTATTTGTTCAACCAGGCAATGGTGGGATGGAAGAGACATGTGGGGGGAAGTGGGAGGCTAGTGGTGGGTGCAAGTGTGTATATCTTTGCAGAAAGAAATTCAAGAGATTGTGTGTGCTATACTACGTTTGGCATACATCACACAACAGCAGGGAAACCGTATTTCATGACGAAGCACCACGGTGCTCACTGCGTTTCCCGTTAAACGAACTTCGCACACGAAATATGTTTTGAAGTAATATCGCGTGTTTTCTCATTTCATGACACGCTGTCGACTGGCATATATGTGTGTTGTGAAACTGGTATTATGAGCCAATTAATCGAATTGCTGATGGAACGCTTGGCGAGTTCTCGCTTGAAAATCATGTAGCAGAAGTAACTGGACAGGGTCATATTTAAAATGTTAACACACTAACTTAGTTCTGGTCGATTTATTCCCAGTCCATTTAACCGCGCTGGACGCAAGACTGAGGGCTGAAAGACACAGAGATCAACACTCAGCTGGATTTCACTGACAATTAATTTCGAGCGTCAGCTGGGGGCAGTCGATGGGGAAGTACAACTACTCGAAAGTGACATTTTGTCATGGGCATTTCATCATGCGACACACCAAAAATGAAACAACTTCAAAATACCCATTGCTCTTGAAAATTCAGGGCCTGTTGAAAATCATGTTTCAAATGGACACATGGTGTGACGTGGGCCTTAGACTCTATTACCGCCGACAATGTTTCGATTCTTATCTGTTCGAACGGACCAGTCTTGCTGTCTTTATACTACCCTCCGTCATTGTATATCTTTATAAATTCCTAAGTAAAATCGTTCATTATGCTACTTATTTGTTGCTGTTTCAGTCGTTGTTGATGTTATTTGTAGTGGTGTGTGTTTTTTTTTGTTTTGTTTTGTTTTTGTAGGACATATCTGAGCGTTGAAAGGATCTTGTGTGAACGCGTTAAGCTATATAAAAACAGACAACACTAAACTCATGTTTCTTTCACCCTTTTGTCCTGCTTTTCACACAATCCTCAGCTCAATATCGACAGCTTTATGAAACCACAAAACGTGACTTTTCTCCAAAGCTATGTTACATGCAAGTTTGAATTCCACATTCATTCTATGCGTTATTGTAGTTGGAGATGTACACCTCACGAGAGCAAGGGCAAAGAAGCCTTTCCTGAAGTATACCAATACCATCAGAACGACAGGGCAGTGAAAGTGATAAGCTGTATGTTGGATGTCAGCGGTTTTCGTATCCACGATTCTTGATTGCTATTTCAATGCTTCACCACTGAACCAATGAGGCAGGCGCGCGCGCGCGCGCGCGCACACACACACACACACACACACGCACGCACGCACGCACACGCACGCACACACACACACACACACACACACACACACACACACACACACACACACACACACACACACACACACACACACAGCTCCATCACAAATTAATGATGATGGATGTCCTGACTGAAGGATAACCACTTTACGTATCTGTGGGAAACATCCTCACTTTCTGAGTATGTCTCTTTTCCTTTCTCTATTCTTTAACATACTGAATTCTACCACTTCTCCAGAAGAGCGTTCTTCTGTCTAAAACGATTCGGAAGACAAAGGCAGGTTATCTTTTCTTCCAACAAATGCTTCTCTTTAAGATCTTTCACAACTTTGCAATGACTTTTTTTAAGATTAGATGCAACCACAATGCACTGAACTCTCATCCATGTGAACTGCTACCTTTACACCA
This sequence comes from Conus betulinus, assembly GCA_016801955.1. Lineage (NCBI taxonomy): Eukaryota > Metazoa > Mollusca > Gastropoda > Neogastropoda > Conidae > Conus > Conus betulinus. The sequence continues at coordinate 320,691 of JADBJO010000486.1, forward strand.
CATATTTCTCGTGTTGATCCAATCACAGACAACAAACCACGAATTCATTCTGCAATCGCTAATCAAAAGCTTTATTTGAAACCGGTTTTTTACTTCACTTACAAAACTGTGTTTTCAAGAACTTATTCATCTCATTACTGGGTACTACCAATACATCTCTTTTCGATGGTATAGTTCTCCCTTATTTTAAACATGCTACTTTTAAACTGTTGTTGGAAAAACAGGCCCTGAACAGTAGTGAGCTAAAAAAAATTGTTTCAAACCTACCTTTCACGAAGGTCGTCCTTAAGTGTTTGCTGCAATTTTTTTTTTTGTTTCTTTCTTTCTTTTAACTATTAACAATTCAGTCTGCTTATAAGAGAGAACACAGCACAAAGGTTGCTTTTTTTGAATGTTCTGAAGGAGGAGGAATTGAAGTCTGGTGTTTACAGGTGAGAGGCCAGCCTGGACTTGAAACAGTCCAGCGACTCGGCCATCACGACCCTCTGAGGCAGTCTATTCCATTCCGGGATAGTTCTTGGGAAGAACAACTGTCGATATTTGGTTCTATGGGAAGGAATGTCGTAGCAGAGGGAGTTGTTCTTTCTGGAGCTCAGCCTGCTGCTGGATGGCTCTGGCAGGTAGATGGAGTTGATGGAGATGTGTCCATGATGGTATTTATAGAACATTTCCAGGCGAGCTCTCTGTCGTCGCTGTTGGAGTGTAGGCCAGTCGACGGATTCTAGGATGGAGTCAACGCATGAAGTTTGGTGGTAGGAGCTTGAGACCCATCTTGCTCCTCTGTGTTGAATTTTTTCGATGGCCTGAGTCTCAGTTGCAGTGTACGGATCCTATACAATGACTGCACACTCAAGAATCGGATGGACAAGAGTTTTATACGCGGTTTCCTTCGTCCGCTTGTTGCCGATCTTGAGGTTGCCCCGGAGAAAGCCCAAGGTCTTGTTGGCTTTGCTGGTGATGGCATTGATATGGGATTCCCACTTCATGTCATCCTGGATGGTGACTCCCAGGTAGTTTATGCTACTGGCATTCTCAAGAGTGTGCCCGTGGAGCTCATATGCTGCTGCGTGATCTTGCTCCGCTTGCGGGTGACGCTCAGTGTGGAGCACTTCTGAGGATGGAATTCCATAGACCATTTCTTCTCCCAGATGGTGAGAGAGTTTAGATCTTCTTGCAGCGTCTTCTTATCTGATTTCCTTTTAATGGTCCTGCTGCACATGGTGTCGTCTGCGAACAGACTTTTGACTTGATGCCGTCAGGGAGGTCGTTGACGTAGAGCTAGAAGAGGCATGGCCAAAGACTTATCCCTGTGGAACTCCCGATTCCACAGGGACAAAGTCAGATCTGGCTCCCTCAACTACAACAGCATGCTGTCTGTTTTTGAGGAAATTTTCAATCCATGCACTGGTGCGGCCTCCTATGCCGTAGCGACGTAATTTGTGGACAAGAAGGGCATTGTTGACTTCGTCAAAGGCCTTGGAGAAATCGAGGACAATAGTGTCCTCCTGGTTGCCTCTCTCAAGTTCTTCTGTTGTTTCGTCCACATACCCGAGGAGCTGAGTCTCGAAGGACCGCCCGCTTCGGAAGCCGTGCTGCTCTGGACAGAGAATGTTGTAAGTCTCAGGTGGGACATCAGATGGCTAGTGAAGATGTGCTCCATCAATTTTTAGGCTATGCAGGTGAGGGAAATCGGGCGGTAGTTGGCTGCCTGGTACCTTTCTCCTTTTTTTTGGACAAGGCGGTGACTTGGGCCAACTTCCAGTCTAGAGGCAGTACTCCGGTTTTATAGGAATTTCGGAAGAGCAAGGTGAAGGCTGGGCTATTTCGTCTGCTACCATCTTCACGAGTCTCAGGGTGATGCCATCAGGGCCATGTGCTTTATTCGGGTCGAGATTCCGCAGCAGTTTCTTCACTCCCTCTTCTGTGGTGGAGAGATTTGTTCCAGACTGGATAGATAGGGTGGTTAGATGGTGGTGCACAACATTGTTCAAACTCCTCAGCAGCAGTAACTGTGTTTTGGGGCTGAAGACAGAGCGGAAATGGCTGTTTGAGTAGCTGGACTTGTTCCTTGGGGTCCGTGATCAGCTTTCTTGCGTCCTTCAATGGAGAGACGCCCACACATTCTATTTTTCTTGTCTTAATATAGCCTCGTATTTCTTGATAATTCTCTTTCACACCACACGGTCTTCTTCTCCGCTCTGTGCATACCAGTCATCGCGTAGTCTCTGGTCCTCCAGTCAGAGACTTCTGAAGATCCAACCTAAAATCTGCATTCGTTTGGTGAACATTCATTAACCTTGAACCCCCCCCCCCCCCCCCACCCCCCCCCCCCTATGCTCCCAACTGTTTGGAACTTGCTACTACCCACTTTACAAGATCTGCCCACTTCACCTGATTTCAAAACACATATTAAACCTATCTATTCCGTTAAACGGTTCAGACAATGCTGCTTCTACACCTGTGTATATAGAGGAAGTAATGGAGTACTTTAGGGTGTCACGCGTGATAAGTGAAGCATACCGTAGTATAAATGCGCAGTCAGTAGTAGTTTTTAGCTAGAATTGTGCCATAAAAATGCGGTTTATTTTTCATTTATTATTGTTATCGTTATTATTATCATCATTATTGTTACCATTATTATTATCCTCATCATCATTGTTGTTCTACTTCTTGTTTAGCTTTTGTCGTTGTTGTTGAATCATCACCATCATCATCATCATCGTCGTTGTTGTTGTTGCTGCTGATGTTGTGGCTGTAATTTAAATAACAACACCATGTCATAATTTTAATAACTATTTTTCACCATTATGTGCATCAATGTATTCATTTTTAGACCATCTGTTTGGAACTCATTCACCGTGTCCATTAAGACATGCCAATCATCGCAGTCTTTTATACAAACAAGACAAATAAACGAAAACTCCTGCTTGATAATAAATATCACGAACCTTGAGAAAGCCGTTCCATTATAAGGATCTATGACATTTATTAAATAAACTGTCCGTATTTGCATCCCTGCCCCCCCCCCCCCCCCCCCCCCCTTCTTCTCTCTCTCTCTCTCTCTCTCTCACAACACACACACACACACACACACAAAACGCGCGCACATGTGCTCTGGTCTCCCGTGCATGCATCTACACTTGTGTCCTCGACGGTGAGTGTGTGCATACACAACTACGCATTTTCTATCAGAATGTATTGCCAGCTTAATGCGCGCAATGCAGCAGTCTGAATGACCGCCGTAACGTCTGACTTAGGTCGTGTTTTCAGATCACTGACAGGGTTGTTTACAGTGTGTGGTTGATGACTGCCTGTCGTAGTGTCCGATCAGCAGTCTCTACTCTGGTTTCCCGACACTCGTAAACTGGCTAGACCCGCCTTCGTCTACCGGTAGGCTGGCAACTGAGAGTCGGGCTACCTCAGCGTATGGAGAGGGAGAGATTGCCCAGACGGGAAAAGTTGGAGGTGGAGATCGGGAGGGGCTGAGGAGAGAGATGGGGAGCTACTGTGGAAAGTAAAGCTGGTTCCTCAATCAATCGATCTCTCTGTCTGTGTGTGTGTGTATGTGTGCGTGGGGGGTGGGAGGGGGGTGGTGCGCGCGCGCGCGCGCGCGCGCGCGTGTGTGTGTGTATGTGTGTGTTGAAGTTCCCACACTGTCATTTTGCATTTTCTTCTTAATTTGTTTGTTTTTGTCAGTTTCGTCGTAGGCCTACTTCCGATCAAAGTCCGCGGTCTGTGTTTTCTGTCCACGTCATAAGACTTGACTTTGAAGGCCTCATATCTATTTCACATAATTCAGTTACTGTTCATCTTATGGAAAATTGATTCGAGTGGCTATGACTTGGATCTGCAGACAATAGATTTCGGCATGCTTCCCTAGATTTCAGTATTCAGACACTGCGCTCTCCTCCGATCCCTCCACCATCCATATCCCCTACCCCCACAACCACCCCTTCTTTCCAGCCCCCTACTAACTTCTTCGACATTTTGTGCACTGTGGGGGCGAAAGATTCGGCGGTAGAATCACTAACCATTATGGGTAAGGATGAAAGGGACTGGGGCGGAGGAAGGGGATGTGTGCGTGCGTGCGTGCGTGCGTGTGTGCGTGCGTGCGTGCGTGTGTGTGTGTGTGTGTGTGTGTGTGTGTGTGTGTGGGTGTGTGTGACGGTGGTACTGATGGTAGATTTACTTAATGTCTGATAGACAACTTACCGAGTGTATCGTTTTCCGTCTGTAGATGTTCCAGCTTCAAGGGTCACCTTTTCATTCAAGGTTACATTAATTCCTGTTTTCAGCATGTTCTGGGTATGTGCTCGGAATACCTTGCACATGAACGGAAAAATTACATTCATTCGTAATTCAGTCTTTACCTGGTGCTCCTCTTCACACGGGAAAGGAAAGAAAAGGGAGGGGAAGGGGGGGGGGGGGGGGGGGGGGGGGGGGGCAGTTTCCACACATCTCCTCACGTGTGATGAGGAAATCTAGGAGACATTCTAAGACGTTAATGCATATTTTACTGAATTCTTTCGGAACTTTAACACGACCATTTTTTTAACGACTTGGTCTCACGTTTTTCTCGATCCGACCTTCTTCCATTTGTTGTTGTTTGTTTTTTTTTTTTTTTTTTTTTTTTTTTTTTGGGGGGGGGGGGGGGGGTGTAGGAGGGAAGGGCTAACGTTTCTCATGTTTTGTTTAAACCGCTGTAACGGCAATTTTGATACTACTGTTCGCACAATATTATTTGTAAATAATGGAATGATCAAAATTTTCTTTCGACATTGATGTGACAGTTCTTTTAAGAACAGAAAGAAGTTGCACATAATTGAACAGTAAATATCGTGTTTGTGTTAATGTGTCTGCCCAGTGGCACGCGACTGTGTGTGTGTGTGTGTGTGTGTGTGTGTGTGTGTGTGTGTGTGTGTGTGTGTGTATGCGTGTGTGTGTGTGTGTGTGTGTGTGTGTGTGTGTGTGTGTGTGTGTGTGTGTGTGTGTGTGTTTCTGGGATTCTGGGAAATACGGGGTGACAGAGAGAGACAAACATACACAGATAGACTGATAGTGATACAGACTGAATCAACGTAAAGAAGATCCAATGAAATTAGGATTCGTACACATAATTTCAAATAATGAAATATAGTGAATACATCAAGGACCCAATCTATATATCGAAGAACTCGTTTACACGCAGAAAAAAATAATTATATAGGCAAACCCATGTAAGCATCAATTTGTCTCCTACAACTGAAACTCCACGAAAGCTTTATGACAAGTAAATGGCGTTTTATTTAGCCCTAGTATTTAGTGCTTAATATTTACATGCACATGTATATAAACGCGCTATACATGCACATGTGCAAATGTTATTGATTTTTTTTTATAACGTCTTTTAAATCTGAGAATGATAAGCGGACTGGCTGGTGCTGTCAGCAAGATCTAGTCTTATTTGCCGTACGAACGTCAATAAATCGGCTACTTTTTCGGGATACGATCTTTTCCTCTTTTTGAGGAATTACTTTTCACCTTACGTGTTGACAACCCTGAAAAGCACTGCTTCGTCGGCTAGGCTATAGTAAAAAAAGAACTGAGAGAGAGAGAGAGAGAGAGAAGAGAGAGAGAGAGAGAGAGAGAGAGAGAGAGAGAGAGAGAGAGAGAGTACGCATTAGATCCGCCGGTAGTTTTCCGCTATTTCGTATTGCCGAAAACTCACCTCAACATCTCTGCACCATGGCTGTGAGTTCAGGTGATTCCACCTTTGTCAGGAGAAGACATCCTGCGCGGACGTGACATTGTTCGTCACCCTGGTCGGTTAGTGATGACTCCCATATCTCGCGTTAATGGTCTTTAAACTTTGTGGAATTTCTTGCGCAAAGTCCTACATTCCGTGTACTTACCTTTTTCTGGTTTGTGGTTTTGCACTCGTCTTTGGCGACACGAACAATTTCACTGATCATAATTTTTTTTCTGTGGAATATAAGTAACAATGACTGACGTAGATTTTGTTGTGATATGACAACAAAGAGTTTTGTGTTATATCTCTACTGTAATTAATCTTTAAATACGTTCGTAAGTAAAACGACAAACCTACAAATTCCAGTACAGAAAAAAAATCTTATGCTAGAAAATAGAATAATCTTAACAAAAATTATGGAAGAAAAACCGATTTTTTTACAGAGAAAAAAAAAGACAAAGCAAAGAAGAAACACACGCCACTGCCAAAAAATACGTTTAACAAATGCCGTGTGGGCAGATAGCCACTGCAAAATGGACAACTGGTGTTTACAATTTAACTCTTAAGTCGCCAAAAGGAATGAACAAATTAATAAATATTTAAATGAATGAAAAAAGCTAGTATGTTACAAACTGTAACAAGAGTAAAGGCGAATGAACAAGGAAGCAGGATAGGGGTAGTTAGGGGAGAGAAGTAATGCCACAGAGGAAAAGAAAGCAAAAAAAACAAATCAAACAAAAAAAAGTAACAACAGCAAACCCGACATTTCTCCTAAAGTCTTCCAGTCCTGTCTGACTGTTGGGGTCACCTATACGTAGAATAACCAAGTCAATATCTCTATCTCTTGTTTTGTTGTTGTTGTTGTTGTTTAAGAAAACGTCACCAGATGTTTATTTCCTTCTGGAACAGTGCCAAGACTAATCATAATTGTCAAGCGCCTTGGAAATGAATAATCGTTGTCAAGTTTGATGCTCCTCATTATCACTGCCTCTCCTGTTGACCTCTTAATGCTTTGCATCCCCCACTTTTTCCAGTTAGCAGGGTTGCTGACTCTTTTTTACTGGTGGACCTGTGACTGCTAATGACTTCTCTGATTGTTTGTCATATAAATGATTAATCTATTCCTGTAATGTTTAAAAACATGGCTTAAAGCGTTAGTGCAGAGAGACAGACAGAGTCTGAGAGAGTGAGACAGACAGACAGAGAGACAGAGAGACTAAAGACTCAAGAGAGAGAGAGAGAGAGGGAGAGGGGAGGGGGAGAAGTTGAGTTGATAAAACGGCCTTAAATATGCTCTGTCTTCCAGAGAGAGAGAGAGAGAGAGAGAGAGAGAGAGAGAGAGAGAGAGAGAGAAATTGAACAACGGCCTTAAATATGTTCTGTCTTACTGTCAAGAGATTTTGTTTTAATCTTTAAATGCTTGATTTGACTTCTTAGCGACAACGTCATAGGAATAACTTTAACAGCACCCAACAGAGTGCATGCGCACATACGTCTCTCCATCTTTCCCATTCCTCGCCGCTGGTAAATACTGTTACGGATGGTGTGCAGTGCGTGTTCTGCTGTCTGACTCTCACCTGCAGAGTTTGGATGCGTGTACAACTTTCACTACACACACCCATACCACACGAACATAGACAGCCAGGCAACAAGTTAAGTTTCTACTTGTTTCTTTTTGCTGCATGAACCATCAAATAAAAAAAAAAAAAAGCATAATAATACATAATAAGGACAATCAGGTATATCAATTAGTTTACGCCACGACCAAAGGGCGCGCAACAAAACTAGGTACTACACAGTCACACAACAACACATTTCTTTTCAGACAGCAAGCCAGGCTGGCACCCACAGCAGTGTCATCACGGACAGTCTATGCACTTGGCCGCGTCCGGCCCGAAACACCTAAGTCTTCACACAGATCAGGAGTCACTCACGAAAGCAGTTCGTGGAGTCCTTCCAGGAACTCCAACACACCAGACTCTCACGTCGACACGACGGAAAACGAAACCGCTCACGGTTCGTGGAGTCCTTCCAGGGACTCCCACATAGCAGAAATAAACACAAGTCGTCGTCCCGACGAACTCTGAAGCCCTTTTACACTCCAGCTCGTTGCTGACCTCACGGACAGGCTCACGACACCCCCACGGGGCGGAGAAGGCGGCTGGGCACGTACTGCACCACACACCGGTTGGCAGTGCACACACACGATGTCTGACTCTCCGTCAGCCTCTCAATACCCCTGCGGGGTAGAGATAGTGACTTGGCACAGGCTGCACCCCCCACACTGGATGGCAGCCAGTTCCAGGTCGGACACGGGGCTTCACCGACACCTGCGGGAACTGACAGTTACGTTGATTATCTAGCCTACTTCTAACACATTTTATCGATCTTGTTTGTAACTAACAGTCACTCTTCACATAATACATTTCACTGAAACTTGAGGGAAAATACCCATAACAGAATCTACAAAGTTTCAATACAGTGGGTATATTACAAAAAAAAATTTCTTTAACACCATGATTGTTCACATTGAATGAAAGGATTTCCACATGGAACCCTTTTTCAAAGTACCAAGAATACAGTTATTACAAATAAGGAACGAATTCCGTTCGTCCCATTTTATCAAGAAAAGAATGTTCTTTATCATATCACATCATAATTCTTCTCCTTCTTCTTCCAATAATATCCACCTACCGAGTATTCGGCAATTATTGACATGCAAATTACATTTCAAGGAACGATTTCCGTTCGTCCCTTTTCATCAAAAAAAAAAAAAAAAAAATGTTCACCATCACCACTAGACGTGTCTAATTACATATCAAGGAACGATTTCCGTTCGTCCCTTTTTATCTGTCCACAACAAGAATGAGAATACATTTTTCGATCATTCATGCACAATAATTTTCAATGCTCACTACCAGAGCTCACCAATACTCACATCATTATGAAACCTTCGGGGGGAAAATAAACAACATTTGTTGTTTTTTCAATAATGCAGTGATTTAACTAGATTGCCTTTTTCCGATCACATGTCAGTATATATATTCTTTCTTCTTTCTACTCACTCCATTCTCATCCTCCTCTCGACTCACATTCACTAACTACAACTTCCTACTGTCACCCTATGTCTCGTCAAATCATTAGATATATCAAGGGAACAATTAAGTATTTTTAGGCCTTTACTAAGCACTGGAAAGTTTCCAATCACCTGTAGAAAAAGACAACTTCATTAATACAAATCCTAACTTCAATTCAATTATTATCAACATATGCCTGACTGCCATCGAAGACTAACCTACCCTTCGGCTCTCTGATGAAGTTGCTCGGCGGCAGCTCTGCGGAGACTGAAGGGAAATCTTTGCTCACCTGACTTGCACAAAACGCAGGTGAGTAGTAGTTGTTAGGTAAACAGGCAAACTGGTTTTACAAGTTTGCCTGTCCGGTCAAACGTGTCCCCCAAATTTGGGACCGGATGAAATACTGTCCGTCACAAATACATATGCATATGCGCGCGCCCGCGCTCACTTCTAATGTGACTTGCTTCGCAAAATGTCTAAAAATGTAGTTTTGGTTAAATACGCA
>JADBJO010000486.1:337500-340000 GCA_016801955.1 Conus betulinus
ATTAACTGGCACAGACTTGAGTTACATATGTGATTTTTGTTCATGTTCTCTCTCTCTCTTACTAAGCTTAATGATCTCTCACTAAGCTTAATGATCTCATTTGAAATAATACAAGAACATAAGCAGGACATTTTGCAGGACAAAATTCTTTAATCTCTGAAATGATATACAACCATTAATCTAACAAGAAAAAAAGAAAAGAAAAGAAACTGACCAGGCAATCCCCTCTATAAAAGAAATCTCTGTGATCTGGCAAAGGACGCATAAAAAAAAAACAGACACTGACGAAGAAGACAGACAGACAGACAGAGAGAGAGAGGGGGGGGGGGGGGTTAAAAAAAGGGGGGGGGGGGGGGGGGGGAAGAAGAACGAAATGCTCGTGTAACATTCGTTTTAAATAAACAGGTTATCACATCATGATACACGCTAAATGGCCAGAATTTGTCCTTTAATTGTGTAGTGACTCTCCTCTCTCTCTCTCTCTCTCTCTCTCTCTCTCTCTTACTAGCACATGAATAGCACAGGGAAAATCAACCAACCAATCTGTCTCTCTCTAAGAAAAAAAAAAAAGAAGAAAACAATCACGTAGTATTCTTTTAAATAAACAGGTACCAAATAATGCTACACGCTGAATGGCCAGAATTCGCTCATTATTTTTCGCTCATTCTGACTCGCACATGAATTGCACGGTAAAAATCTCTCTCTCTCCTCTCTCTCTCTAAATCTCTCTCTCTCTCTCTCTCTCTCTCTCTCTCTCTCTCTCTCTCTCTCTCTCTCTCTCTCTCTCTCTCTCTCAGCAGCGGGGGTCGACAGGAAGAAGAGGATGGAGATAAACTTCTGACTGATCCCCGGGAGGTCGAGTTCTTTGGCAGCTAAATATACCGACAGTCATGCGCGATGCTCCGGTATAATTATCATTTTTTACGGCAAGCAGGTCAACTCTTTGAGTGATTGATGGATTCACCGTTTGATTCCTCCACCAAATTACGTGCTTTATAGCGTAGTCGGCGACAAAGCCATCCTCGTGTCTCAGCACAAACTGTTCCCTGACCAGGTTGTCCTGGTGGACAGTTCGGCTAGCCAGAGACTGAACATGGATAATAGGCACTTGATTGCTGGACTGTCTATACTTCATGTCTTGATTTCGTCCAAGCTATACATTAGATACATAAATAGCAGTCTGCAGTGTCTTTTGCGGGCGCCTGTCATTTACGGTAAAAATCGTCGGGGACTTATTTTTTTAATTATTTTTTTTTTTAACTTTTAGTCCCGTTCAGATAGCGGAGGGTAAAAAGCGAAAGCCTTTCTGTAGGAAAGAAAAAAAAAGCACGGAAATTGAAATGTTGTAGATCAACAAATCGTAAAGAGAAAGACTCTCACTTAAGAGGAATTTTTGGGTTCCTCTGCCACCGCTTTGAACCATTTCTAGAGATAAAGAGAAACACAGAGCTCAGAACTTGAGCTCTCTCTCTCTCTCTCTCTCTCTCTCTCTCTCTCTCTCTCTCTCTCTCTCTCCTTAACGGACGGTAAACTGTTTGAGCATCATCTGTGTGTGTGTGTGTGTGTGTGTGTGTGTGTGTGTGTGCTTGCATGCGTGCGTGCGTGTGTGCGTGCGTGTGTGTGTGTGTGTGTGCGCGCGCGCGTGTGTGTGCGCGCGCGCGCATGAGAGAGAAAGACAAAAGAGAGAGAGAGAGAGAGAGAGAGAGAGAGAGAGAGAGAGAGAAAAAAGAGAGAACAGGAAAGAGTGAGAGAGTGTACACACTGCGTGTATATGTCTGTCTGGGTAATATGTGTATATGTGCGCGTGCAAGCGTGCGTGCGTGCGTGAGAGAGAGAGAGAGAGAGAGAGAGAGAGAGAGAGAGAGAGAGAGACAGACAGACAGACAGACAGACAGACAGACAGACAGAGACAGACAGAGAGAGTAAGTATTTGCGTAGGTAAAAGGTCACTTTTAAGTAAAACTGAACCATCAAAGACTAAAATGCGCTCTCTCTCTCTCTCTCTCTCTCTCTCTCTCTCTCTCTCTCTCTCTCTCTCTCCTGTTCGCTTTTTCTGTGAATTTAGGTCAGATTCAATACCAATGAATTATACATGCCTAATATTTTGAACCATGTAGCTTTCTAGCATAAGCATATGACTGAAATGGGCTTCTGTACGAGCATAACCGCTCATACTCCAGGGAACCAAGGTGACCACACTACAAAACCACAACTGCTGGAGAGAAAGACCTACTGAGAATGTTGGACGAGCAATCTGAAGAGACGCCCCACCGCGCATTATAAGGACAATCCCCTCACTGAGCTGATCACTTCTACCTGGACAATGACCACTGGCGAATCGATAATCACGGGCAACACGCACGCACATGCCCAGGAAGACCAGATCAATGGACACTGCGGTCAACCAAGCGGGCAAATCAATGACCGGTGCCGAAATCGTGCAGATCCCAGGTGACGACATCCATTCATACCGCGCAGCCGTATTGACAGAACAATTCAT
>JADBJO010000486.1:345000-352500 GCA_016801955.1 Conus betulinus
ACCAAACCAAGGCCACAGATGTGGTGAGGACATCGAAACTGAGGTCACCATGAGAGCAGGGCATGAAGGGAACAGAATTTGAGACTTTTTTTTTAATGCTGATCGATGAGAATGAGGATGATTAAGATGGTGCTACGGATTTCCACTTCGGTCTGAGACTACATGACAGGGCTGTACTCTACGCTTCCTTTCATAATAAATCCCGGCCTCAACCTGGCCCGAGAGATACAGGCACCTGCAGTGTTGGTCAGGAAATTTGAGCAACACTCTCAGAAACGCATCCATTAAGTGGATGAAACTCGACTGTGTGGTCCCAGTCTTCCCAACTGAGTCCGCAGCAAACTCAACTCTGGGTAGGAGCCGGTCAGGGCAGAAAAACCCATACGACTCTGATGGGATTCGAAACCCACGACCTCCCAGCCGGGAGTCCGCGACGCTAACCACTTCGCCACGGCGGCTTGTCAGTATAAATATTCACTGACATTTCTTCAACTGTCTGCATGTCAAAATACTCAAACTTGTTCTGCGCACCTTTCCCCTGTCGTTCGCTAATAGTACAGGCCACTTACTTTGTCGACAAACGAAGACGCATAAGAAAAAATCATCAAACGTTAAGTGTGGTCATAAATTTTCTGCATACGACCTGTTTAGAGCCCCAGTGTCAAGATGTGCACCTTTCAGGCCAATTGTTTGTTAGTTTTTATGGCTTAAATACACCTTTGCACCGGAGGAGGATGTAAACTTGATGCGTCATATAAACAAAAAGCCTTGTGCATAATAACGAGGGCCCATTACATCAAAGCATACAGCCAATTTTGCGGGGAGGGGGGGGGGGGGGGGGGGGGGGGGGGGGCGGGGGGGGGGGGGGGGGGAGAAGGAGGGGGTAGAGGGGAAGAGAGGAGGTAGGTAAGGTGGAGGGGGAAGAAAAGGGTAGGAGAAGGCAGGAAGTAGGATGTGAGCGTGGAGGTGAAATGTTAAACCTCAGATATTTTGTAGGTATTGCGTTTCCACCGTACTTTTTGCAATAAAGGCGAAATAAAATAATCTTGTGTAGTCATCCTGTCTGTTTCCGACGAGATGTGATTTCTCAGGGTCTCTCTCTAAAGCCATGCATGTTTATTCTTAGTATTATAGATATGAGACACGCAGGATAAATACCAGCTCCGAGGAGTTAAGTTGCCGCCCGGCAGTGAAACGTCTGTAATCCCGCTAAGCTCAACGAGGTGACAGCAGCGCAATAAAAATTTAAAGAATGTGGAGGATCTGTTCTGGCCAACCCTATCCGCTTCATTTCCACAGTCCCACTGTCATTCATCGTCACTTTATTGCAGCATTAATCTTCTCCTTCTCACTCTCATGCGTTCGTAGCCTGCACGTCCACGTTTGCTCATGTCTACAAATGGGGTGTCACATGAAGACAATGATCGTTTTATTTTTTCTTCTTTTTTTCCTTATTTCCATTTGGTTTTTCTTTCTTACACCACCATCCCCACCCCACCCCCCTAATTACTCCGGCTTTTAAAACACCCATATTCTGTTTTCTAGGATGCAGCCCCTTGAATTTATTCGTGTTTCCATTTTATACCTAACGAACACTGCCATGGGGTTTTAACGTTGTTATTGGATACTCGGCATACCATACAGACACAAACGGGGTAAAGGAATTAGCAGCCAGACAGGAGCGGATTAGTTTGTTCTAGATAATGGCGCTCTCTTTTTTTCTTTTTTTTTTTTTTTTTTTTCCCCTTTTTTTTCAATATACGCTGACTCAAACGCTAACAGACAGAAATCAAAAACCAAAGAAAGTAGATGATTTCACAAAAAACAAGGTGTCCGATTAACGATGCAATAACTTTTTTTGTTTCAGATGTGTGTGTGTGTGTGTGTGTGTGTGTGTGTGTGTGTGTGTGTGTGTGTGTGTGTGTGTGTGTGTGAGTGTGTGCGCGAGCGTGCGTGCGCTTGGGTGCGTGGGTGCGTGCGTGCGTGCGTGTGTGTGTGTGTGGGGGGGGGGGGGGGGGGGGAGGAGGGTACGTGTGGATGCGTGCGAGTACGTTCCGGAAGGCACTGCAGAGTTTCCAACTCATAGACTGAATCTACATAACCACCCTGTTTCTCTCTGTGTGTGTGTGTGTGTGTGTGTGTGTGTGTGTGTGTGTGTGTGTGTGTGTGTGTGTGTGTGCGTGTGCGTGCGTGCGTGCATGCGTGTGTGTGTGTGTGTGTGTGTGTGAGGGTGTGCGCGTTTGTGTGGGTGTGGGTGTGGGCTGGGGGGTGGGGGCGGGTGGTCGGAAGTGCGTGCGTTCGCGCTTTTGTGCGCGCGTGCGTCTCTTTGTGTGTGTGTGTGTGCGTGTGCGTGCGTGCGTGCGCACGCGCGCGTGTGTGTGTCTGCGGGATGCGTGTGAGTGTGTTCCAGAAGGCAGTTTAGAGCTTCCAACTCATGGACTGAGTCTATTATCTTCTTCGTTCACTCAGACAGGAACCCCAGAAGCACTGACGAAGGCTGCCGTACCGCGGAGGCCTTCCAGTGATCCATAAAGCTGTTCCCTCATCGGCGTGTTGGCAGGCCAGGTCTCTGCCCTCAGCTTTTAATTTGTAGGACAGTCCTGCAGGAAGTGTTCCACTGTCATTGGCGCTGTACCGCATGGGCAACTTGAAGACTCGCCAATGTGGAATTTTGTGAACATGTTATGTCTCAGTTTGGAGTGCCCTAACCTCAGTCTCCAAATGCTCACATGGTTTGATACTGAGTCTATATAGCCACCCTGTTCTTCTTATCTCGGTGCGCGCGCGCGCGCGCGCGCGCGTGTGTGTGTGTGTGTGTGTGTGTGTGTGTGTGTACGAGCGTACGTGCCAGTATGCGTGTGTCTGTGTGTGTGTGTGCACGCACGCGTGCGCGCGCTCGTACATTTGTATGTGTGGTGTGCGCGCGTTTGCGTGTGTGTGTGGGGGGGGGGGGGGGGGGCGTGCGCGGAAGTGCGTGCGTTTCGCGCCTTCCTGCGCTCGTGCGTCTTTGTGTGTGTGTGTGTGTGTGAGAGAGAGAGAGAGAGAGAGAGAGAGAGAGTGTGTGTGTGTGTGTGTGTGTGTGTGTGTGTGTGTGTGTGTGTGTGTGTGTGTGTGTGTGTGTGTGCGTGCATGTGTGTTAACGATAAACCTTAATACAAGCTTTTTTTTGTTTGTTTTTTTTTTTTTGTTTTTTTGCTGTTCTGCATGCTGATCCATTCTCCACTTGTACTTTCAAAACGACAAAACAGTGCTACATTTAAACTCAACAACATCTCGTACCCGCTTCACAAAAATCATCAGCTTTTAACAGCTCAAGACTCTGGAAAACCGTACACAAGGTTTTTATGGACGATCTGAATATACTATCTGGGCGTCATTGTGACCAGTTCTCAAAAATAGTATGAAACTTACCTGCATGGTTGAAAACAAAAGTGTGTGCAGACAGATCAAAATCCTGTTCAGGCGTCCTCAGAACTTTTAGAATACTGCCCATTTTGCCATTTCTGCAATAGTCAGAACAGAGAATCACAAACACATAAGTGCTGATTCCAGAGAAGCACGTTTCATTTACTGGGTGTTTGGATCAAGAACACCAAGGCTAAAGTGTAAAGAAACATGTAACGTCTCATGTTACTTAATAATCACTGCAAGATCGAGTGTAGAGCTAGACAGGTGGATTAAACTGACTCGCATCGATCACCCAATTCATACAAGGGTGAAAATCCTGCTTTGAAAATCCTGCTTTGATGGATTTATGGCTTGACTAGAAACGATTCAAGCATTCACATTTGCTATTTGTTAAACACTTAATACATCCCGTCAAGCTCACTTCACAAAAATACATTTCGAGAGTAAACCTTCAAATGTTGAAGGAACAAAAAAAAACCGAAAACGCAATGCTGAAATCTGGGTGAACATCTCAATACATTTTTGGCTATCTGTGCCTGTGATCAAAATTTTGACAATCAGAAAGATGAAGTACTCACGAAGAGAGCAAATTCTGAGCGATGGCATCAAATATTTTGTTTTTCTTATTGGAAGAAAGAAATAAACAGCTTATAAGACATTCGAGGAACGTTTGGCCACTTGAAAAGAAGAGTGGGTGAATGGAAGGTCGAGATACTTGCTGCCTTGTCAAAGATGCTGTCCCAAACCAAACTGACTACTCTACTAAATAAGGGGTATCCCTGCATTCATAAGAATTCAATAAATATTATAGTGTTGTTGTATGCTTGTAGAATACATCAAACGCACTGTTGCCATCAAACATGTTTATTATCGATGTATTTGATATTGTCCTAACCTACACAAACTGCATTCAAAGATACATGTGCTCAGCGGATGCCAGAGGTATATACTGAAGCAGCGATCAGCAGGAGTTCGTTTCATAAGCTTAGTGGTTCGGTTGCACCAATAATGGCGAAAATAGTGTGCCACTGGATTTGTTCTGAAGAAAGCAAGTTGGACAAATTCAGCTACATTCTGGAGTTTGTTTGTTTCTTAATCACAGACACAGAATGAAAATTTGGCCGTGAAAAAAGAAGCCAATCAAAAACTAATTTCAAAACACACTCTTAAACAGCTGTAAATATGAATTCAATGTATTGCTAGCCAGAAAACAGAGTGAGACTTCAACAGATTTGATGATGGGCATCTCTTCTGGATTCATGTCTGTCTGTATTCATGTATGGCTTTATTCTGGTGATAACACTGCCATTAGTTTACTGTTTCGGCATGAAAAGTAGGTCTCTAATCAAAGAGGACGTAAATGTGTTTTTTTTCCCCCCAAGCCTCTTTGCCCTAACCAAAATTTTAAGATTTATAATGAAGTTATGGTGATTATTTGTTCTGAAAAATTGACAACAAAAATATAAATGAATGAGAAGTTTTAAAAAAATCGACTGAAACCTTACGTATGTAGTCTCATTAAACATGATGAAATGGAATGATAGTCATAAAAAAGTTACCTGGGAGTTGATTTTTATGCTTAATTTGATAAATTTTGTTTCATGGTGAAGGCATATGTGCATTCTATGCCTGATGAGTACAGATATATGCAAGTACAGAAATATCTCGCATAGTTTATCGATAACAAATTAAATAATTATCTCAAGATATGATTTGGGCTCCAGAATATGGCGATTGCCCCATGCGTCTCTCGCATAAGCCTTCGTCCTGTTAAACAACATTCACGTAATTAACAATAACTTCAAGTTACAAGTTAGTCCAGTTTATGCCTGTAATCAGCTGGGAAAATGGGGGTAATCCGAAACAAATAGGACAAGATCCGTTTCAAAGAAAATGAAACGCGGTATGTGTTCCGAAAGTCGACTTGAAATGAAATGAACATCGCATTGGACAGCAGCGTAATCCAGAATTTGAATATAACTAGGCTACTCCTTTTCGCCACAGTCGGAATCGGTCTTTTGCGCGTGCAGTGATTGAGAGAGCGTCACTATTAAGACAGATCTTGACTCCCTTTCCCGGAGACATCAGGAAATATCGATCTGTTAATATTCAAATGTTCTTCAAAGCTATCTAACTCGATTTTATGATAGAATTAATCATGATGCTCACATCATCGCCACATGTGTCTAGCATTCAACAAGACGTTTGTTGTTGTTGTTGTTTGTGTGTTGTTGTTGTTGTTTGTAATCAACAGATAACGGATTATCAAAGCATTACACGAGTTCCACGTTAACAACAGGCTTGTACCAGTCCACATACGCAGGTTACGAAGCAAAATATTATATATTCTCTGTTAAATTTCAAACTCTGAGTCACAAATGCATTTAACATCCGTGTGAGAATCAGTATTAATTAGTATTACAAAATCTGAACAACCTTTAGTTTCCCTATCCACCCCAACACACCCTTTGCTTTTCATTCTCCTTTTCCACAATTGTTGTGATGTGAGTTTATTTATACGTCAGACGAAAAGAGTCCCATCTCCTATCTACTTATTTATTAATTTTAGAATAAGACTATTAAGCCTGGGGTGACGAATGAGGATCTGTATAGCCCTGCGCCACGAACTAACTCAACCACTTCACCTACATCTCTATCCCCACCTCCAAATCGGTCCCAAATCGGTTCACAAACAAATGAAATTAAAGCATGCAGACTGGTCTTCATGTGCTGACTTGTAAAATCTCCATCCGTCACCCTCAAGGTGCTACTGAATTGCAAACCGCGGATCTCCCGTATTATTGGGGTGCCGAAGGCCAGCACACAAACTACTCAGCTAGCGGGCAGATCAACAGAATGAACCCATGTATGTCGGACAACCCGACGTTCTTTCAATGTTTTTAACCGACTCTGAAAATTTCACCCCGACTTACAACAGCAAAACAAAACATAAACCACGCTTTTCTTTTTCCTTAAAACTTTTGAAGGCCATCCTGCCTTGCTCAGGAAATCTATTTCGAAAGTTTCTCAACAACTGTCGTATTCATTCTCTATAAAATGTATTTAAAACACAACAACGAAAACCCACACACTAAATTCTCTATGGGGACATGGCATAGACACAATGCTGTTGCTGTTCTTGTTGTTGATGTTGTGTTCTGGTCATGAACCATCAGCTGTCTTTAAAAAAAAAATAAAAGACTGAAAATTTTCAATAGCATAAAACCTAATTCTAAGAAGGTTTAAAAAAAGCACACGCCAATCAACCACAGTTAAACACGGAATGATTAAATCCTCATGCAGAGTTATGTAACAATGTCAACATGGTGTTATCATTAAAAAAAAAATCTTTGGCCACCACTCTACCCACTTGTGAAAAAAGAGAGTAAAGGTTTACGTTAAAATTCGTGGTAGACTATCGATTTCGATAATGTCACTGTGCAGATGACCTTCTCCCATGGGCACGAGTGTGGCTGGAGAGACCGATTCTCGAGGCACACACCCGTGGGCAGTAGGGGCAATTGAACGTGGCTAATGTGGGAAGGGAGGACACCAAGGCCTTGCGTTTTTCTCTTGCAGTAGTCATGTGGTTGCGGCGGTTGTCTTCAAATTCTTCCTGGGCCTTCCTGGTTAGACTTCGCCATTCTGCTCTGTCTTGGGCACAAACCTCGGTCTTTTGCAGGCGTGTAGCTGTGCTTCAGATTGTCTTTTACACAGTCTTTTTGAAGCGCTTTCTGGGGCGGCCTCTGGGTCTCTGGCCCTGCCTCAGTTCTCCGTATAGCAACTGCCGAGGCAGTCTGTGAGGCTCCATACGGATGACATGTCCAGTCCAGCGAAGCTGGGCCTTCATTATCATGGCTTCGATGCTGAGCAGACCGGCCCTGTCCAGGACTTCGAGGTTGGTCACTCGGTCTTGCCACTTGATGCCCATAATCGCTCGTAGTGATCTCGTGTGGAAGCGTTCAAGCTGTTTCGTGTGTTTCCGGTACAGCGTCCAGGACTCACAGCCGTAGAGGAGACTAGTGAGAACAACAGCTTTGTAGACCTTGATCTTTGTGTCGAGCTTGATGCTTTTGTGGGTCATCACACGAG